>LGTU01000445.1:0-28663 GCA_001314425.1 Phytophthora pluvialis | reverse complement strand
CCGAAGACAACGAACACCGGAATTCTCTTGGTTTTCTGTTTGACCTGAAGTTCTCTGATGATAACAAAAGAAAAGACTTTACTTGGTTCAATTGATGACACGTCTCCATCTTCAGCCGGCCCAGAACAAATGTACGAATACAATACCCCACTTCTCCGTACATGTACTCACGGTTGCACACCAATAAAATCTCCAACACCGGTAAGTGTCCAATCCTTGCATCTGGTTAAGGAGCCATTTCACCATCTCAAGTAGAACGGCTAGGACCAGAAACTTTTGGAGTATTGAAGTACAATACATGAAGTTGCTTAGATGCCATCCAGGAATTAGGCCGTCGAAACAAGTGCAGAAGCTTGAGTATAATACACGTATCACCATATCCAGTTGAACTACACGGATCTGATGGTCCAGGCTTCGCGTACAGATTCATTTGAAATGGAAGTGACGAATTTTGAGATGGGCGATGTGAGGAAGAGCAGCAGCGGATGCGTACAGGCGCAAAGCGATACGTACAAATCAACCAATAGTAGCAGCGATACTTGTGACACGGGCACTCCGTCCCTGGTCGTATTGACCATATTGATGGCCTACAAAGTTTACACTGACCAGCACTGCACCTCCACAAAACGATCGATAAGAAAACAGAAGTACTGCACTGCACGCTATGTCTAGTCGAGTGCAATGAGCGTCATCGGCGCCGCGACAGCCGGAAACACTCCAACGTCCATCCCCTTACTTTGCCCCGTATACTTATCAACCCATCATTGAACAGATCTCGTTCCGCATCCTGGCCTGGTACACGATGATAAAGAGTTCAAATGGACAAATTTGTATTCGTCGCCCATTCCCGAACTTGCCGTGAACCACCCAGGTCCTATAACGACGAACCAGCAATGAGAATGCGTTTCGGCTACTTCCTGGCTCTGCTTTTGGCCACCTGCATCATGTGGTACAGCAACGTTGCTCATGCTGAGCAAACGATCTTGGAAGCCGACTTGATTCGCACTTCATTCCGCAGTGAGAGCGCGGAACAAGCGGCTCAAGGGCGTAAGCTGACAGTTGAAGCTGAAGAAACGACAGCCGACGCGGAGGATGAAGAGAGGGGACTTGACATTGTCAACAAGCTGAAAACCTTACTGCAGAAGAGCACTCAGAGCGTCAAGTTTTTCCAGAAGAACCCCGCTGTGGTCAAAGAAGTCGAGTCTTTGAAGAATAGCCCCGTGGTCGCTCAAAGCCTCAAGACTGTCAAGGAGAATCCTGTGATGATGAAGCAGATCAACACGTTAAACCAGCACCCCGAGGTCCTCAAGTCTTTGCAAAACGCTCCTGCTGCACAAAGCGTCAACAAGCTGCAAACATTTCTAACGAAAGGCCAAACGCGCGGGACAGACGCTGGACAACCGGGTTTCCTCGTGAGTTTTTTTTTAATTATGGGCGGTTTTATTGCTACACTTCTCTTAGTAAACTACTTAACTCAGGCCTAGGGAAGAATAAATAATGATACCTGAGTTTCCACATGCGAGCTTCCATCTCATATTCACGGGCAAACTTTTCACTAGGTGAGCCTGTACTTCGGATCCATTAAAATGGCCACCTGGATCTGTGCACGCCCACTGACGGCAGGGCTCAACGATTGCGAACACATTTACAGCAAGGCTCTGTCACGGTTGAAGAATCCATTATACCGTAGTCGGCGTCGCTAATTTGATACTACCAAGCGTGTGTCTCTCGTTGGTTACCTAGCCTAACCACGCGTATCTGTAGATATTTGCGTAGTACTGCGCCGTCGGCTAACTGCTCGACTAGATCTGGAATCTCAGCTGCACGCTCGTGGCCAAGCGATCTCGAAACTGGGGTCTAACCAACTTCCTGTGATGCGAGCCCCACTACCACCGGTGGTAGTTCTAGAAATGCACGAAGACGACAGCGGAACGAGGAGACGTGGCGGTGGCGAAGTCGATCTTCAGTCACTTATTGTGTTTGTGTGGCCCCGGTGGAAGCTGCGGCCAAGAACGGCCATTTGGTACAGTTCCTGCTCAACCACAATAAAATAGATGCAGCCACAAACTCCAAGATAACGAAACAGGTTTGTTTCAAAGTATTCGCATGCTTGATGAGGCACAACTGAAAAGGTAAAAGTCACGTAGTTGATGGGGGGGAGGCATCGTGATGCTGTCAAGAACGGGTTGTATACACAAGTGTCCCATGAACCCAACTCGGAAAAGATCCAACTTGTTATTGACGCTGCTCTAAAGCAAGGTATGATGGAACTTGCTCATTCCCCTCTCCCGGAAAACAAATTATTATCGTTGATCGACCTGAGGTGATGAAGATGATGTTGAATGCTGTCCTGATTTAAACGTGAGAATTCTGCATCAGCTTGCGGCTTCAGTTCCAAAACTGGCCGATGCAGGACGTTTGGGTCTGATGCAGCGGATTGTGAAGCTCGGGCCCTCCAAGGGAGTTTGATTTTGACTGGAACCCACGTTAAAACGTTGAAATCTCTTTTGATCACAGCTTACTGCAGCAATCGTCCTGAACTTGAGTGGTTTACATAAAGCTACTTGTTTGAGGGACCCTGTGATGTAGCTGATCCCATTGTGCGGCGTTCGCCTTCGACTTTTATTGTCATCATACAGTTCCGAAAGTTCTAATTCGTGAAATAATTCGTCCTACCCTCGTCAATCATGTCAACAGCTAGAGATCGCTAACCTCGCCACTTACTTGTCATACAGAAACCATTTTACCGCATCTAGGTGGCCGTTGCGAAGCTCTGTTAGAACCACAGATTCATTGTCAATCTCGCGGGGTTTTAGCGCCAACCTATCGAGATGGCCTTCTTCAGCCGCTACATGTAATATATACAAGTCACTAGGGCCCCCGTTCCCGTGAAGATTACTGAAGATTGGATTGCGATGGGTTCTCCAATAGGCGTTCAAAAACATTCATGTCGCTGTTCTTGCATACCAGGGGTGTGGAGTGTAGCTGAACTATCTGCTTCATCAGCTTCAGGTTTCTTACTTTTGTTACATTAGGCAGAGTACCTAAATAACAAGCAAGGGCATCATTGACAAAGTGTACGAATACATGAATGCTATTGCATTGCACATTCAAGTTCCACTCAGTTCCATATTTTCCTAGAGACACAACGAACCTAGTCAGCTCTTTCAGTGGCGCGAGAATGGATTGCGCGTGCCCGTTGAAATCAGGATTGTGACACTTGTGCCCGTGTGGTGACGTGTTACAACGAAGTTTGGTAGCTGGAAGGTCAACTTTTATTGATAGACAAATTTTGGGGCCCGGGCCTATAGGACCGGGGGGTTCGCAGTTCTCAAGCAGAAACAGAAGAATTTAATCGGGGCCGTAAAAACTGAATAAAAGGAACTAGAACATGTTATTTGCGAACTAAAAAAGTGGAAAGAGGAAAGGAAATACTCGGCCACTGCCAACTCGATCTCGAACAGCAATACTATACGGCTGCTAGTGGAGCTAAGCATGGCCGAACTCAAGAGCGTGATAATAACCCCATTTACAGATCAACTTGCCTGTTGGGCCCAACCACCCCGACAGGCCCTATAAGAAGAACAGCGCCCCAAACGCTCAGCGACAAAACGGATTCTTTGTATTCGAGCACTTTCCAATGGTGAAAGCTAAACATCAATTTTATTTTTGGCCAGCTACTTTGACTGGCACGAAAGAGATGCAAAGCCTGCTTTTTCATTGACGCGGACTGCTTGTACATACCACAACTCGACCAGGATGGGGGTCGACAGCGTGTGGCTCTCGGAGAAAATGGTCTTGACCCAGAGCTTTCCCTGTTTTCCCTACAGCAGCAGCATACAAGAAAGCGTCAATATCTCTTCCGTTATGCCCCGATGGGTCGAAACGCTCTATCAACGTGAAGATCCAGCAGAAATGGGCTGGATGAAGATTCTTGTTAAAGTGAGGTGATGACGGTAGGACTACATGTGTAGTGAAAACTTCGCTTTCGTCGGAAGCTTCCTGGACGTCTACTACTCGGACGACGAGGCTGTGGCAGCGGACGTGGAGCTGCAGCAGTGGGCGGCGGCGTGCGCCAAGATCCCGCATCTGCACGACTTCCCAGCGGCGTTCGAACACAGAAAGCAACTACGCCAGCTCCTGGCCCGACTCGTCTTCCAGAGCGTCATCAAGCACCACGTCATGAACGGAGAGGTGACGTGGACGACGGTGGCCATGCCCTTCAGTGCCGCGGCGCTCTGGAAGCCGCTGCCGAGGCGCAAGGAGCGCGACGGCCGCGCGAAGGTCGACGTCTTCAGCTACTTGCAGCCGCGCGAGATCTTCCCGGTCATGGTTTTCCTCAGTTCGCTGTTCAACCGGCCCCAGCCGGAGGAGACGACGCTCAAGTCCGTGTATCACGTGGCGCCGTTCATCGACGACCTGAGGCTGCAGCCAGCGATCCGAGCGTACGACGCAGAGCTGCAGGCCATCGACGACTTCATCGTGGCTAACGAGCAGCAGGAGGCGCTACCGTACCACATCCTGCGTCCGGGGAGTCTGCCACAGAACACGTGGATCTAGGGCGGGTCAAGTGGTGTACGGGTACCACTGGTGGAAACTTCGCTAGTCGAGGAATCACTTCAACTTTGAACTTTGAATTACGGTCGGTTTGGACGTCGTTACATGTGCGTATCGTCTCTTTTTTACTTCTAACTCTCGCTCTCGCTGCACTTGACTGCTTCACATCAAATATTGAAGGCTACGCCCCTCGGCGACGCGCCGGGGCTGCAGTCGTCGCTGCCCTGAGCGGAGAAGTTCTTCATGAGCTGCGCCACCTTGCTGCTGCTAGTCACGCCAGGCGTCGACGAGCTTTGCGCGTGAGACGAGTCGGAGGCCACGGCGTTGGCGTAGCGATCGCTGATCTAGTCCGGCTGCAGCGGGGACGGACGCGACACACGACGCGGCATGGACGACGGCGATTTCTCCTCCGCCTCGTCGGCCTCCGGGATCGACGGCGTGCGGCGGTTGCGAGCGCCAGCAGGAAGCTTCACATCCTTGCCCAGCAGCGACATCTCCACCACCATTTGCTGTACAATCACCTTGAGCTCGTCTCGCTCGCGAACGGCGACTGTCACGCGGGCTCCGAGCTTCACCAGCTTCCTGGTCTGCTCGTCATTGCGCTGGCACAGACGCGCGATCTCGTTCTCGAACTGCTTCACCCCATCCGCTACGTGCTCGATGTTGCCAGAGCTGCTGACCTCGATGCCTTGGTCATTGAGCTGACCACGCAAGTGATCCACCTCGCGCTCTGCGATCATCAGCTTGGCGGACTTCTGGTCCAGGTCTCGTTGCATCTCCGTCAGCATCGCTGAGCTCTTGGCATCTAGCGAGGGGGAAGTGAAGCTGCTGCTGTCAGTGTTGATAGTGCGGCTCCGCTGTTCGAAGCGTTGAGCCTCCAGGGCCGTCATCTTCACCTCCAGCGTGCGCTTCTCCTTGAGGGCCTCCTCTAGACGCTCGTGGACGCTTTCGAGCTGGTTACTGCGGAAGTGGAGGTGCATCACCTCCTGCTTCGACAGCTTCAACTGCTTCTGCACCTCGGCCAGCTCCTCGTTGTGACCGGTAGCATCACTTGCGGCTGAGTAATGAGACACGAACGAGGCCGACGTTGTCGTCGCAGGAGCTGCACTGGAAGACGTCATAGCCAACTGGTTCTCGAGCTGCGTCACTCTCGAGCTCCGCCTTGGCGCTCTCCCCGCGCGAGCACGAGTCTCGGCATCCTGAGGTTGTCGCTTAGTCCTGGCAAGCTCCCTCTCTTTCGCATTTACTGCTCTTCGTGGCGCTCCCAGACTCGTACTACATACAATACACGTTCCACTACAGCGGAGTCTGTTTATTTATGTTGCTCGATGACAAATTATTTAGTGGTATGGCAACTTAGTGTTGCTCAAGTTATGTTGCAGGGTTACAAACATCCTTTTCTGGGCAGTCTAACACAGTTCTTCGAACTGCGAATACGGATCAATCGTCCTATTGGATTGGATGTGGAGTATTTCAGTGGGCTCAAGACCAGCGATATGGCCCCTCACAAGTTTCTTACGACGAAATCGCAGTGTTTCAAACGTCGACGACTGTAGTTGCACGTCATGGGGACGTGGAGAGCATTCCACTTCTTTTTATAGTGGTTGTTTTGGAGACGGTCGAAGAGGCTGTGATGCACGCTTCGCTTTGAATAAATTTGGTGATGGCCGGAGGAAATTCCAGATCAGGTGGCCTCGAGTCAGCATAGTTCTGCATGGAATTTACATATGAGGCCCCGGGAAACAAAATGATACTACATTTTGGTGTTTTCGAGAAAACGGGACAACCCTTCTCGTACTTAAGTGGATTATTGAAAAAAAAAAACAGCGTTTTTCTCCTTGATTGGCATGGATCGTGTGCCACGCGAAACGCAGGGGGATACCGGCGCGGATGCCGCCGCATCACGTGCTGGGGAAGATCGGGCGACTGGAGGAGCTGAGACAGCAGCGCACGATGCTCAGGGCAGCGAGTCGTCTGACACTATTATATATTATTATAGCAGCGAGGTTCATGAGCGCTCTCGGTGATAGATTTAAACGTGAGCACTTCATTCAACATGAAACCTTCACAGGACGTTATGGTAATGGAGGATACCTCGATATTTTTGTCCAAATTCTGTATAAGATACTAGACATTAGCAGCCCCGCTAAGTTATGTTTTCGTTGGACCATTGTCAAGTCTCTCAACCAATTTAGTATCGAGCTGTCACATAGCAGCATCTCGCATTCCACTTCTCGCTCGAGAAGGAATTCCGTAGGTGCTCATGGAGCCACCAATGGAGTGGTAAGTTCCCCGAAATTGTGATTTGGACCTGTCGGTGTGGGCATTAGGTTTGTCAACGAGTTGGTGTCGAAGCTGTCAATGCTGCCGGGCAGGGTACTTAGTGCGTCGCTGAGTGGCGCTATATCGGACGTGAAGCGCTTGAGGGTGACGCTTCCATACATGAAGTTCACTAACTCGGAAGTGACCACCGGCACCTTCGACGTTACGTCCAGCTTCGAATCTGCCAATATCTCCGTCACGGTGTGGAACTTGGTCAGCGTGACCGGTAAGCTGGTCGTGATGTTGTTCCTCCCCGCTCTATCCGGTGTCCGAGATGAAGAAGCTCAGCAACTTAATCTACTGGCCGTCACAGCAATCCGGTGGCATGTAGCTGCTGAGTTGCTGTTGAACGACCTGGGCTGGTTGTAGGGGGTCGCTGTGGTTCTAATCCCGCGTATGCTTCGAGACAGATGCGGTGATGACAAGACGACGGTCAAAATAAATATACGGTGCATGCATTAATACATAACAGCCCAATCCTAACAAACGTTGGGCGGGAGAAGTTACGGTCTGGATCAATGCATCAAGCAAACCCAGAGTGTATTACACTTAGATACTGTTGCGGCGTGGTCAATCTGAAATGTATGGAGTAAAGTATCGGGCGCAGTTTGGTGTGCGCAAAATTACAGTTCAGGACACTTTAGTGCACAACTTTATCGCCTGTTGATGCGTGTTCTTTTAGTCACGCTTTACGCCTATTCATGAAGTCATACTATTACGGCAGCATAAGTACAGTATTTGGAGCCATCACAACGTGTGATACCAGTTGTGGTGCCTATCCGAAGAACCTTGGCGGAACGATGAGACTGGGAACAGTACATGCATCATGCATCATGCATGTACTGTTCCCAGTCTCATCGTTCGGCCAAGGTTCTTCGCATCATGCATGTACACGTACAATATGAGAAATACGGCGCTACTCCCCCTAAATGGGGCTAAAGAAGTCAAACTGAGCCACTTCGGCCGATCGGATCGCAACATCGCAGATATTGTTGAGATGTGAAAAGGGAAGTACACATGTAGCCAGCTCTATCCTAGTATGACAGTACATGTACAACCACAGGCAGACACATGGTTCAGTGTCCATCCCGAGATCATGATTACATGAAATACTACCTCGTCGATTGGCATCAACACGTATCTTCAAACTGGACGTTTGTAACATAAAAGCACGAAACACCCAGTTTGAGATGTCCAGGAATGCCCATTTTGAACCATGAAAATGGCCTCGTGTTGAAGGCCCCACCAACAGATATGTTACTACATGTACTGTAGTCCCCCATGCACGCGATGCAGTCTTGCAACCTTCACAAGTAGTTCACACCTCTGAAAAAGCCATAGCACATGGCAATCGCAGCAGTAATGTTGTCGCACAGCCTACACTCGAAGGAATCTAGGCTGTGTCTTCCAATGTCCTTTAGAATCACGGTTTAATTTGACATGCAGTAATTTACCAACTACCCAACACCACCTCTCGCCTCCCGGTGACCACAATGAAGAGACCACCAGCGAAAGCAACAAAAAAAACGAGCAAAAGGCTGTTACAAACCGCCCCAGCAAGAAGGGTAATGCATTAACAAAAAGTGACTCTCTCGTGTTTTCTCCTCCCAAGGCAAGTGTTGCACGTGCAACTGCACGCCAGTAATGGCTTCCGAAGTACGATATCAATCTTGGCCTGCACCCATTCAACTACCGAGACGGCGAGGTTGTAAAAGGCTCTCTGTAAGTTCTGTGACGTCTTCGGTCGAGAGGAAGAAGGCCAAAATCCGCTCGGTACTTCGTCCACGGTGTGGGTTCCAGGCGCAATACTTGCTAGTCCAACACAGAAAGCGGTTAGTAGTTCAAACACTCCGCCCGCGTTGGCCTTTTCCAGACATCTTCAAGTGTAAGATCTGCCTGCTCGTCAACGCGTCGACGGAAGTCACTCTGCTTCCTGTAGCTGCCGATTAATTGCTAATACTTCTTCTGGTGCTTCTTCGTGCTCACAAGCAATCCAAACGTGGGAGATTTCAAAACACTAAAGAGATTGAGCAGCACAAGTTGTGGGCTACAACGCCGAAGACTCAGCAACTATGCAATCGCAGGTGAACTTCAAGCCCAGTAGTATTCCGAGCTGATGGCGCTAGCAGACGTAGTCGAGAACGACAAAGCCAAACAGGCAGCAGAGGTGATGGAGGCAGCAGAGGCGGCTAACTGAGGTGGGCTACTCGCTCCCGTAGCAACACTAATGCCAGTGTCTCTATCCATTTATCTATACATTTGCAAATGCCCAGTTGTAGTTTTCTCGTGAAATCCATACATTTCTCTCAGCACTGCCCAGTTAGAGTTTTTCAGGAGTACCCAATTCATACCAAGTGGGCGTGTTTTCGTAAACGCGCTGATGCCGCATCAACACGTCTGCATTGTTTCTTTTGCGGACGACAGCTCACTTTACACTGGAGACGCTCTCGAGCTATGCAAGTCCGCTGTGCTCTTCTGCTAGCCATGGCCGTTCTCCTCGTATGCAGCGATTTTTCAAAGGCAGCGACTCACAAAGGCCTGGAAAATGCTTCGCACACAACCTCTACAAGCGCGCATCAAGCAATCGAAACCCCAATACTATCTGCCAGCACTACGCGACTTCTAAGAACCTACGATATTACCGATGCTTGAGACGGCAACGAAGAAGATCGAGCGTTTACGGACCTATCCAAACAGGCGAAGACTCTAATCAGGAGCCCGAAGGTCGACAAGGATTGGATGAGGAAGGTGAAGCAACAACAGCTGGAGAGGGCGAAGGAGCTTTACCAGCAAGGCGCGTCTTATAACGCGTTTCTCAACGAAAACATAACTCCCAAGCAACTCTACCAAGCAATGAATTTGCAGAAGGACATGAAACGCGCGTGGTCTTCTGGCAACTGGGACAGGGTGCTCAATAGCTCGAAGTACTTCATTTGGCGAAAGTATGAGGGGAGTGGGCGACCATGCAGAAGAGCAAAGGGTGACTAAAGTTGTAGTAGGGATGGGGGGGGGGGGGTCACAGCATTGTTCAGAAGGATGACTAGGTCTATTCAAGAAAAAGAAAAACCATCTCGTGTGGCTCTTTGAAGCCCAAACACACAGTTCCTACTACAAAATATTGCTACTGTGTCATTATGCGCCGGATCGAAACATTGTATAAGCCAAGTCGACCTTTTTGAAGTGGTGCCACAGAGCATAATATGCTTGCCATAGAGCTCTGTGTCACCACTAAAAAATGTTATTATTATTATTATGAGGTAAGACTGCGATTAAAGTGGAAATTTAGCTGGGTAGTCCCAAATGCTTAATCAATCTTTCTACAGCACGTGTATTGGTGCCATTGCAAATTCACTCCAAACGCTTATCGTGGATGACGCTTCAATCAAACGAGCCTTTCTTCATCCAGTCAATAATGTACCTGTTCTTGCGAGTACAAAAGCCGGCAACTGGAATGTTCCGAAAAAATCGCGTGTGAGGACGTGCGGGAAGCGTTCGTATAAACAGCAGTTGCCAACTCCATCGTCACTGACCGATAGATGAAAAAGTGTTCAACCAGCAGGCGACGTGCAAGTGTTCATTTTCCACAGCATTGTGCGTGCCCTGCAGCAGAACTCCAATCCCTGCAGTACCGCCACGTTTCCAGTTCTGGCCGATTCATGGATCAAAACTGTAGTTTTTCAGAGATGTTGAGAGTTTCAATTGTGCTCGATCAGCCATTTCACATAAGTGAGCAGGCCTTTGCGAACCACAGTTCCCATCACCCCACACTAGGATACGGGTCAGTAAATCTGAGCCCGTAAATTTCTCCATCATCTCACGGTGCCCATTTTCTGCGGCGTGGTCGACGACACACCCAACACATTTGTTTTGTAAACGACATTGCCCATAAGATGCTCCAACAATCAGTTTACCGTGGAAAGGTATCCTCGCTCGCATGCTGTCTTCAAAACATTCTCCCATCCATGTGCTGTGCCGCGGGGATGGCACGAGTTCCTGTGCAATTCGTTGCATGAGATGCAAGTTCCCATGCTCGGCCAGACGCGGTTAGCCAACATTTATCACGGCGCAAATACTCGCAATCTAACATCCATTCGATCGTCTTCGGGCAGGAGCAGTATCCAAGTAATACCCGCCTGCTTTGTTTTTTTTCATCAAAAGTTGTACGAGATCCTAGTACTCGTTGTCGGAATCGTAACTAATAGCTCCCTTTACGTCGTAGTCCTCCTGAAATCCATTCGTTTAAAGCCACCGTACCACATCCAAATGGCCGTTTTCGCTACCCCATCCAACATTGTTACCACGAGCTTCTTTACCGTACGCTTCAGCCACTTTCATATGTTTTGCCTTCGCCAAATCCCACTCTGATCCGTTAGTGCTGTGAGCCACTAGGGCTTCCAAAACACTCGAGTATCATTTGTTTCGCAGCTTTTCCAATTTTTGTCAGCACGCGCAATACTACGTACAGTAGCGCAAAGTCGGCGTCATAGGTTCAAATTGAAAAATGACCTTTCTAACGTAGTTGTTGCTTGAGTGTTTCTGACTTAAGTCTGGATTTCTGGGATGTTCGGATACGAAGTGATTCATTCGGTCAGATCAGAGCCTTTGGAAGCCTAGGAGTGTTCATAAGACTTAAGTTTAGTTAACCTTATCTTACAGTTCATTTAAATACATTTAGTTTACGTGCTGCGATTCGACCTACAGCTCAGCAGCTCTCGAAACGGTTAAAAAGTCGTTCCGCAGAACATGTGCAGCAACATTCAATAGAGTCACAAAAGCATCCGAAGCTAGGGGGAGTTTTCCACTCGTCAACCTCCTCATTAGATCTCCACCTAAAACAAAACCAAGTAAGCATTTTGAACGAACGGCTGTAAAAGCGTGTGAAAAATGCCCGTGGAAATGCAGCCTCACGTCGAAAACATTTGACGTGCTGTTTGATATCTTCTACTTCAGTCAGCAGAAGTGTATACGTGGCCAGAATACTAGCTGCAAATTCCCCCCACCCAATCTCTTTTCAGCCCGTAGACGTATGTGCGTGCAACCACTCCAGCGTTATCGGCCGCTCCTACAATTGGTTGCACCGAACATCTCCCTGCTCGAACCAAGTGAAGCCACTCCACTGTCTCCAAGCAACCATCAACTTCTTCAGCTGGCCACCATTTCTTTCAGGCACTAGGGCACCGACATGCACGTCCATAGCGCTGTGCCAAATCGTAAAATTGGAGATCATACAGTCCGTGCAATACATCGGAATGTCCATTTTCGGCAGCTAGCTTTCATGGCAGTGGACTTGGTTATTGTCGACACGGCCTTTGTCGTATTGACCAGCTTCGTGACCGAGCAACATCTGAAGAAAACGCAAATGGAGGCTGCGTCTACTACTCTTTGAGCACGGCGCGGCCCAGACAAAAGCGAATAGCTACTCAGCAACGAGTCAATCACCTCGTTCAGCAGCAACTTGCAGTAAGTTGGAAATTGAAACTGAGACATAGACTCGATCATGGCCCTCGAAAGCTGGGGATTATAGGCGCAATGTCCTTCAGAGCCCTGGGCTCCAGTTGGTGACGCAGAATAAAGTTCCCGCGTTGCAGGGGGGATGTCGAACTTCGACACATTGTGGAGTTGAACTAACCTCAATCCACATTCGTTGGCTTGGCAAACGCCTTCACCTGGGGTAATGGGCCGAACCAGCAAAGAGCTACAGTGAACTGTCGACTCCAATGAGCTCTCCCTGGTCACGTGAATTTGATTGATAAACCAACCCCAGAGCTCCAGCGTTTGAGTGGTGGCGAAATACGCACCGAGACGACATCACGGGCGTTTATGCTCGTATCAAAACGAAGAAGTTAACGAGTGCCAGAACTAGCGGCGGCAACAATTAGCGCTGCGATGCGTATGCGTAGCGCCCGCAGTTAAAAAGGGTCAGTATCGACCTTTTGGTCCCAGCTCGCGACTCTCCGGGGAGAATGCAGATGCAGGACTCATCCATCGAGATCTCCGCGGGTGTCTCCAAACCAGCTCGGCGTCGTCGTCGTACCCGCCACAAGCTCTGTCCTGTCGCCACTGCGATTCCAGTGTCACTCGAGGATCCCAATGACGGTGACAAGGATGAAGACAGCGACGAACAAGATGGCGAGAACCTGTCGCCACCGATGCCAATTGTCGTGCTGACTGCGCCACTTGCAACAGTTCCGGAGGTTCCGAGATCTCCCAAGGACGACGCCGTCGTTTCTCCTCCTCCGGCTGCATCTGTGCGCGCTGTCGGGTTCCCAGTCGCCAAAGCTCGAAGAACGGGGCTGCAAGCTAAAGAGAGAGCGGTGCGTGTAGCAGTTGGCTGGTAGTTGGTCGTCATTTGCTTTACTGACAGGAAGTGGCTCGTGTGTAGATGCATAGGGTCAGTGGCGTTCCGTCGGGGATGTTGGCACGTCGCCCGAGTGGAAGACACTGGCGTGCACACGCTCCGGACTACGACGAAGAAGTGGCGCGGGTGCATTTGTTTAAACCCCCGCTCCCACCGACGCACACGGACAAACGACGTGTAGCAGTTTACTACACGTGTGAGCTGATGGCGCTATTCAAGTTGCTCAAGTGGACGGAGAAAACTGCTAAGGAGAGTCGACGGGCTGAAGCTGCTGAGGCGAAAAAGGACGAGGGACCGCAAGTGGGTCTTGGACTTGCCAACTGGAAGAACATAATGTACCTGGAGGTGCTGCACTCGAGCTTCACGCCGGAACAACCAGTTGCGGAGGATGGAGAACCGTTTGTAGCGCAACGAGCGGCAGCTCTTCAGGAGAAACACGCGTTCTTCTTCGCGTACGTTTTTGTCGGATTATTCACTGCATGTGATGAGTTGTTTATTTGCTTTGCGTTTATTATTGATTGATCTTGTAGGACGGGCTGTTGTGTCTTCTGGGGGCTCACGCGAGAGGAAGAGGCCAGGCGTCTGATGATGCTGACTCCGTTCTCGTCCGGTATGATGGAGCAGGTTGATGCACAAGACATGGAGTTCAGGTACGGTGACCGATCCAGTATCGCGAAGGATGCCATTGTCCTCTGCACGATGAGCGTGGCCGAGAAGATCGCTTTATCCTTTGCGATGGCGCAGTCAGCGACGCTGGGTGCGTTTGAGACCCGAGTGGGGGACCGTATTCGCTCTACAAAGCACATCCCTTCCAGCCTCGCATCAGTTGGGTCGATTCAGTATTCTCAAGACGACACGTCGAAGCTCATCGGGCAACTTTTTATCGAGCTAGCAGATGTGAATATCCATTCCAACATCCTGGACGAGCCCGAGTACTTCATCAAGTCGCAGGACAACGACGACTTCAAGTATCTGTACGAGAAAATGCTCAAGTATCAGGATGTGGCCAACCGCGTGGCTATCCTGAACAAGCGTCTGAGCATTCTTCGCGACTTGTACGTTCAGCAACCTTTTTATTCTACTCGGTAGCTGTGTCGATGTAACATTTCCGTTTTTTTTTTTTTTTCAGGGTGAGCGTGCTGAACCAGCAATTGACCCACCACCATGGAGCCAAGCTCGAGTGGATCATCATCTGGATGCTCGTGTTCCAAGTTATCATCGCCATCGGATGGGAGATATTTCTCAAGGACATCCTAGGCTATTTTCATTGGGGATGAAGAGGGCGGCAGAACCGAACGTGCTGGAAAGGTTTTCTTTTGTTATCACAGAAGAATTCTTGGAATCGCGTATGTCAGCAAGGACTGACAGGGAACCGTTGCTCAGAGCGTATCGACTTGAAAGTTGAATGACCAGGCGTTCTTTTGGTATTCGTAAAGCTAAAAAATCTGTGTTCGACTTGTTTGGCTCCAACCAACTCTTTTGGAAAGTACGCATTTGAGGAGGGGTTGAAGGAGCTGGTTCGCGAAAAACAGGTCTCCCCTAAATTTCGGATCCAGTCATTTTAGCCTCATTTCAGCCTAGAAAAGCTCTTTGAGCTTTTTGTGTTCGAGTTAGGCCGAAAGAGCTATTTGCTTATTTTCGGACACAAAACAGCAATTTACCCTGCAAACCACCAATTTCAACCCAAGTCGAACACGGCCTTAGGTCCCACAACTGCAGGGTGTCGATGACGTTTTCCCAATATGATAATCCTAGGGGAAAGCCCAAACGTTGTTATACCATAGCCACCGAACCACGACATCCCCTACTTTCCCCTTCAGATGCCTTCAATCTATCACTGGTTTCTCTGGGGGTGCATCCGTTCACGAGGTGGAGGCTTGAACTTGACGCCGGCTTTTTCCGAGAGGGTATCAGGCTCAGGTTGCGAAAATGGTTTTACTAGGTTGCCATTCTTGGCCACTTCCAGTTTATGATGCTGTAATAAGCGGTTCCAATGAGTTGCAGCGGCACGATGCCTTGCATTTTATACAGTTATCTATCTCTATCCTAGCGTCTTCGAATCCAGGTAAATCAAGCTCTCAGCAAAGAGTTCTTCACTCGAAAAACTTGGTGGCGAACGTGAGGTATGCCGTGTGTCCGCGGATCTCGTCGTCCTTCTTGGCCACAATGTGCTCTCCAACCCCACCGGGCACGTACTTGCGCTTGCGTCCGCCGTTCTTCTTGCGCTCCTTTTCCTCGTCAGTTTTGGCCGAGTCCTCTCCAACCTCCTTCTGCACATCGGTCGCAGCAGCAGCTCCATTCTCCGTCTTGACCTTCTTGCCGAATCCAAAGTCCGGCACGGGCAGGTCAATCCGTCGCGAGTTGTAGGGCACCAACCTCGTTTCAATCGTGCGAATCACTACATCAACAAAAAGCACAGAAGAAAAAATAAAAACATCAACACCTCTCCAACTCCCCCAATAACACCAATACTTCACTTCTCAACTCACACTCAAAGTTGGCGCTTCGCAATGCGTCGCACGTCTTCTGCACCTGCTCAATGCAGGGCGAGTACGATGCGAAGAACCCTCCCTGCTTCAGCATCTTCGCCGCATGGCCCACGGCCGTCCACGGACTCGGCAGGTCCAAGAACACCGTGTCGATCGTCCCCTCCAGCTCCTCGGGGAAGCCCTGCTCGCAGGCGTCTCTGCAGTCCACCGTGATGACGCTCTCCAGGCCGTTGCGCTTGAACTCCTCGCGCGCAATCTCCGCCCTGTGCGCGTTGAACTCGAAGGTGAACACGTGTCCGTGGGGCGCCACGGTCCGCGCGAAGCTGGTGGTGAGCGCGCCGCTGCCCGTGCCGGACTCGACGACGCGCGAGCCCGAGCGCAGCGCCGCCGCGAACATGATGGCGCTGGCGTCCAGCGTGAACACGATCTGAGTGCGGTGCCGCAGCGCGCGGCTCCAGAGCTCGGGCGTCGGCGCCAGGAGGATGAGGTACCCGCACGCGTTCTTCTTCCTCGAGATGATCTTGGAGCCGAAGGGCTGGCCGATCATGTCGTTGTGGTAGAAGGCGCCGTGCCGGTTCTGGTAGATGGCGTCGCGCTGAGCGTAGCAGTAGGTGAGCGAGTTGTGCGTCTCGAAGAGGATGACGAGCGATCCCTCTTGGATGACCGGCGGCGACTTCCACATGGAGTTGGCGATGGTCGCCACGGACGCGGCGTTCACTTGGGCGGACGGCATCGCCATGGTGATGGCGGATGACGGTGTTGTAGTGACGACTGGAGCTGCTGGTGGCGGTGACTAGTGTGGTGCACGTGATGGACGACATTGAAGCGACATTGGAGGTCGCTGGGATTTATCCCTGTGGAAAGTGATGGAGAAGAACTGTGAGAATGGATTGTTGAAGCAGCGCGGACCACACGGAATGTACACAAGTGGCTACAGCTTTTCGGATCGCGGAAAGATCATGGTGATCGTCCCGTTGGCGGCGATCCTGCATCACTGATGCCCACGGCGCCAGGAACACTGTGGCGAGGTAAGGAAGGCGTTCGGTAGTGTACGCACTTGGCTTTTTATGATGTTTCCATAAGTTATCTTTTGTTTCTGCACGGGCTCCTCGATGTCAGAAGGCAGCACCGCATATTCCTGTTCGCTCTCTCTTCACGCACACACCGACGCACGCCCAGCAGCTACGACGTGACTCTCCGCAGACGGCAAGGTTCCTCTCTCAATCTGCTGCGTGCTTCTCTCTCTCTCTCTCTCTCTCTCTCTCTCTCTCTTTCTTGTCTGCTTCACGACCAGCTCCGAGCCTGTGTTACTGTGTGCTGATCTGCTGGCACCCGCCGCCCTAGTTCTCCTCCGAGCTGTCGTAGTTGGGGTCGTTGCGGTCCACGGCCGCGATGGCCCCCTCCTCAGCTGTCGACACGCCCCAGTTGTGCGCTCCGGCACCGCCTGCACAATCGACACAAAGCGCCATCGTCAGCACTGCTGCAACCTGACCATCACTCCTGTTCTATCTATATCGGCACGCACCCTTCTTGGGTCCGCCGACTCCCGAGCCCATGGGGCCGCGCGACTGGCGGTCCTTGTGGTCGTTCTTCTTGTTGGCGAGTTCGCGGCTCTGCGGCATGGCAGCTGTCTTGTGTGTCTTAAGCTGCTCTTGGTGCTGGCTTGTTCACTTGGTTGCACTTCGGATTGTGGCGACGATCTAGTTTTGCATGTAAGGGTGACCCCGGTCTTCTGCGATTCGTAGCGGAGCCCAGACAACAGTCGCTTTGTATCGGATCCGAGGACCTTCTATGCAGCCGTCGGCCGTTTGTCGCAGATAGTGTATCGCACACTATCCAGTGTGGACACACCATGTCAAGTGGGCCACACCGCGCCGTGCGACTTCAACTCGTGGTGTCGCCCACACGAAACGTCGCGAATGATACGCCATATATAACGGACGGAAAACGGCTCAATGGGACCACAGCAACAGCAACTTCGCCTCGGACGACGGCGCTGCCTACCTACTACTTGTTGCAGCCAAACCTCGCGGCGCTCGAGCCGACGCGATGCAATTTTTCGGTTTTTCTGAATGATGTACCTAGCCGGTCGAGGCTGTCAGGCTTTGCCGAGTTACACGTCCGCCTGCGCCCCAGCAGAGGATTCCTGTGGCGTGGTCCGCCGTTCGCGCCGCTACAATGCGCATCGGAGCTCGTCGCTACGTCCAGACGGAGTCGCGTCGTCGTTGAGTTGGCTTCGCTGTCAACCGGCGATCGTCATTTCGTCGCGCTTTGTGTCGGGAGTTGCCTTTGCCTCTGCTGGCTCGCTCGAAAGCCGGAAGCTAACCGCCGCAACTCAACTCGTGGAGCCCCAGCGGTCGCGAGGTACGTCAGCGCGAGGCGGGGATGGCTGTTGCCCCCAGTCATTTCCACTTGAACCGCAGGTGGCCAACGCCGCGTAGTTACAGCGAGCAGTAGCCCCACCGCCTCATTCCAGACTCGAGTTCGTCCGCCATGAGCTTCTTCCGGACGCCCGTGTTCACCGCCGTGGAGGTCGTGATGCGCGAGCAGGACGCGCTGGCCGGGTGCCCGCACGTAGCCGAGCTGGTGAGCGAGTACTTGGACGCCTCGCACACGTGGACGATCGAGAAGGCTGCCTGCGCCGGGTACATGACGCTGCTCGACCGTCTGGGCCAGAGAGAGCTGCCAATTACGCCTCGAGAGCTGGACTGGGCGCTGCGCACGGCGGCCGACCGCGGCGACCTGGCCGTCGTCAAGTGGCTGACCGCCTACCGGCCGGACATGGAGTGCTCGACGCGAGTAATGGACTCGGCTGCTCTGCGCGGACACCTGCACATTATCAAGTGGCTTCACCGCTATCGGGATGAAGGCTGTACGACATCAGCCCTCGATAGCGCCGCAGCCTACGGGCGGCTGGATGTTGTCCAGTGGTTACACGAAAACCGCGAGGAAGGCTGCACGACCGCGGCGATGGATAGTGCTTTGGCTGGAGGACACCTGAAGACCGCGCAGTGGCTCTCGGCCAACCGCAAGGAAGGGTGCACGAGCGTGGCCTCGCACTTCGCGCTGCTGAACGGCCACATGCAGATCCTGCGGTGGCTGAACGAGCAGAACGTGGAGGTGCAAGACGCCGACCAGGCGATGGGGGCGAGCAGTCGGTCCTCGATTCGCTGGTCCCGGAGAGACCGACGACTAAGCGCCACGCTGCTGGAAGCGCCGCGACGCCGCCCGCGACGGATGAGCATGGGGCTCTCGTGCCGGAACTGAGTGTGAGCGGGTAGCACAGCCAGACAGACACGATGCGTATCATAATGAGACCGACGGCTGGATCGAACAGCTCGTCGATTTACTAGTAAGATCAGAGTAACTATCAATGAAGAAGACATGAAAGCGACAGTCCGTTTGCTCACAAGTTGAAGCGCAAGACATGACATCCAGAGGCTGAAGCTAGTAACTGAAGCGGTATTACGGCGGTGCCAGGAGATACACGCGTGTCGGATGCTGCGAGCTTTGGTGTCTCAGACAAAGGGTCACCCAGCGCGGCGGGGTTTCCTCAACGAGCTTGACGCACGCTCGGAGCTTCGCTCACGGGGCCATTACGACACTTGTGGGCGTTTCCTCAGCGCTTCATTGTGCTGCAGAGAGCTGCATGCAGGTCAAGTCACTTGGCTCAATCGAAACCGTTGGCGACCGACAAATCAATCGCAGGGTCAGGACCTGAAGACTTGGCTGCATTGAGACGATTTTCAGCGTTACTATTCTGGTCGTGCATCTATCTACATCTGAGCAACACCCATCATCTTTTTAAGGGGTGATGCCAGGGCCCATTGCCCACAGCTTCGCATGTATGTTGCTGTCCGATGTCCACGCAGCTCTTGTTCATTCTTGCTTCTGCAAACAATACAGGAAGCGCCGCAACAAACGAAAGCAGGTCACAGCACAGCAGCCATGACGATGGAACGGATGACGAGTGTCGAGGTGGTCGTAAGAGATCAGGTCGGACCCATTGCCAGCGGTTTGGTGCCCGACCTCATCGAGTCGTTCTTGGACTGCTCCACTCGATGGACCCTCCAGAAGGCAGCGTGCAGCGGATACCTCTCGCTGCTGAAGCGGTTGGGCGTGCGCGACGCAGCGATCACCGACCACGGCTTCGATTGGTCCATGCGGATCGCTGCGACCGAGGGCTACATCGGCGTCGTGAAGTGGCTCACAGCCTACCGCCCCGATATGAAGATTTCGACCCGAGTGATGGATGCGGCAGCATTGCGCGGGCACCTGGACGTGGTCGAGTGGCTTCACGAGAACAGGAGCGAGGGCTGCTCCGTGCACGCACTAGATAGTGCTGCAGCGGGTGGGCATCTCGAAGTGGTCAAGTGGCTTCACGAGAACCGCTCGGAGGGCTGTACCACAGGCGCAATGGATACTGCTGCAGCAGGAGGCCACTTGGCCACGGTGCAGTGGCTCTGGTCGAACCGCACGGAAGGCTGCACGACAGTCGCCGTCGACTTTGCCATCTACAATGGCCACTTCCCCGTCGTGAAGTGGTTCAGCGAGCTCGCCGATTTTAAACCGCGAAGTGCCAGGCACACCGCAGGGTCCAGCAGCAGCAACGGCGGCAACGCCTGCATCAAGAAGCAGCCCACCGGTCAAGCGACGCTCGCCTTCGAGTGAGGCATCAATCGTATTCACTGAGCCTCCAGTTTTAGCCAGCAACGCAATGTACACTAAATACAATCAATAGAGACTATGCACAATAAACGTTCGAGCTATTGCCGCCATATGCAGAGCTGCATAATGGCCCTTCACAGAATGTCAACAACCTTCTTATCCTGGGATTGGACGCATGTTGAAGTGGACGGCCTGCTTCGATGCGGTTGTTGGCGCTCATCGCGTTGCTATAATAGCGCATGCTATTCTCTATTGCGCCCTCATGGGGGGCTCTTTCTGTTGAATGAACAGCCTGTCATAGCAGCAGGGTTTCGAGGCACATTGGCTTCTCGAAAGCGGATTCCGGTCGTGAAAAATGACGTCTCCGAACGTGCAAATGGCTTCTGCATGCTGCGCTAGTCGCGCCTGTGGGATGGGGAATGGTTTGCAGACATGTGCAGATGAACCTGTCTTGTATATACGATGATATCCTGTCGTACTTGATATTGTTTGCGTCCCGTAGACTTAGTTTTTGTATGGAGGCGTAATAATTCTGCTTAACTTGAAACTTGATAAGTTCTGATGATAACCCCAAAGCGTCTTTTGAGGTCTAAATCGATGTATATAATGGAAAAACAGAGCTACAATCAAGCCGTCAGCGCACAAAATACATGTAATAGCTCTCACATCCATTTTAAAAACTATTCGTGTGAAATCGAGCTCCACAAGTTGACATTTCCGTATTTATAAAATATTTTATATTTTCGCTCATAATTTTAGGAAAGGTGTACCACACCAACCGATCAACTTGCTATACTTGATGTTGATCAGTACCACTACGCAGGCATCTTCAAACGGGTGGAAAAAAAACTTGGTTTAAATTGGGTATTCCTGGCAAACTCAAACTGGGCAGGCAGTGGTAATAGCAGTGTGTGGATTTCTACAACTGGGCATTTCCAAATGTATAGTATAGAGACACTGATATTAGTGTTGCTACGGGAACGGGTCAGTTATTCGCCGCTGCTGCTGCTGCTGCTTCATCAACTCTTCTGGACCGATTCTCTCAGCAACAAATCCAAGAATGCGGAATAAGAATTCATAACAGGGACTGTCATAGATTGATCTGCAGCGGCGCAGCAGCCGCAGTCGCAACGTCTGGGGTCTCAAGTTTGGGTGCCACCCAGATTCTGGGCTCATGTTCGGGTGCAGCCCACGTTTGTGGCCCATGAAGCGATCCATCAGCAGAGGGCGTGTTAGGACAGAGCTGGCAGTGTTGTCGTTAATCGAGCTCTAATACATGCCAGTTTGGGATTTCCTCCCATGTCCGCAATAGAGGAGGTGGCTGGCTAGCCGAGCACAGCCAGAACAAAACTAATGATTCGCGGATTTCAACTCTTGAAATACAGTGTAGGGCGACGACGGAGCTGAGCTGTCTCAATGGCTGCGTCCTAAATACCGTAGTCCTCGAGTTCTGGTTCTCTGGTTTGAAGAAAGTAATCAACCGACTCGCTCTCCGCAGCGATCCGCATCGTACCGGTAGTAATATACATCGAGCACGCTGCTTTTACCACTACTATTCCTGGTCTGGCAAATATAGCAGCTGCCCATGCTCTTCTTCCAGCGCACTGGAGTTCTCGGGCACATCAACCTCATCCCACCGCAGGCACAGACGCGAAATGCATATAGTATAAGCAATGCCGTGTTTGTGAATAAGGTCTGTAGACCGCCGTCGGAGCTGAATAAGTCTTGATAGGAGCTTTCGACCCTTCTCACTGAACCGCAGATCGTGGCCGGGCCGGGGAAGAACGAAGATGTAAAACAGCAAAAATAAAAGTTGTGGGGGGAAGGCCAGCGGCCAGCGAGCACCTGAGCAGACGCGCGAAAATGCCGGCCGCACCTTCACTGCGTCAGCTCGGCATCTTCTACCCCCATCGCCCCTTCACATGATGGAGCACTTGGCCTTGTTGCCACGACGGGGCTGGTACTTCTCCAGGTACTTGAGCTGGCGCAGGTTGATGGCTCCACGCCGAAACTTACGGATGTGCTCCACGGCGTTGATGGGGTCCAGTCCGTATTCGATCAACGCGATAGCCACCAGCACGGGGGCCCTGCATCATCAATAGCAACGAACCATCAAGGAGATGATAGTCAGTTTTCAGCTCGTAAGTCAGCACAGCGTGCACTTCCTTCATCCTAAAACAAAAACTCACCGGCCGAGCCCTGCGACGCAGTGCACCGCAATAGACTTGTTGTTCTTGGAGTCGATGGCGTTGTCCTTGAAGCAGTCTTCGACCAGATCGAGCCACTGGTCCAGGATTTCCGGGTCGGGCGACTCGCCATCCGGGAACTCGAGCTCGTGCACGTGGATGCCGGCGGCCTCCACGGACTCGCTGCTGTAGGTGACCTCGCAGGCGCGCACGAGGTCCGTGACGTTGTGCTTCTTGAGCTCCTTGAGGTAGATGTGCAGGTTGCTGTCGTTGGGGGCGTCCATTATCACGAAGGACAGGTGCTCCCACTTGACCATCGTCGGCTTGTTCGTCGGGGCGATCATCGTGTCTCTATCACACACAGGAGGGGGCGTCTATAGTAAAAGGTAGATGGGTCGGTAGGGAAGACTGGTCACAGACTCGCTGGGAGACACTGGGTGGAAGCTGCTCGCTCTCTCTCTCTCTAGTAAGCAAGGCACTGTCGTCGCGTGTCGGTCGGTCTTGGCCCAGCAAACTTATCCCATCCGTCGACTGCGCCGCCAATTCGCTCGCTCGTCGATGGCGTCACCGTCGAAGACGTGTGTGTGTTTACTCCTGGCGGAAGGCTCGGCGCGGGGCGACTCTCCACTCCCACAACCAGTGGACTCGGCGAAGCGTCAGGGGACTCAGAGTTGCTCAATTTGGGCGCCAGAGGTCGTGATCGACCGGGACAAAGAGGGCGGGCGGGCTGGAGACTCAGCAACAGACGCTCGACACGCGGGTGTCGGGGTGGAGGCTGCTGGCGGGGGACGGGGCGAGGAACGACGGAGCTGCTCGACTGCGGACTGCGTGGCTGGAGGGCGTTTTCTTTTTTGACTGAGCTGGCCGCACTCGCTGTTTTTTTGAACTGAATGTCGGACGCCGAATAATAGCCAATGAAAGGTCCGTTTCCAGCGTTTACGGCGTGATCATTGGCTGCAAATAGATTGAGTGTGGCACACACTACATGATGTGTGATCCACGAACCCAATCAGCGACGCCTTCTTTTTTACAAGATCACATGGTATACTCACGTGGTTAGCAGCGCCTTCACGTGGTAATGGAGCGTTGGCTATTATAGTCTTCAAGACAGCAATGTTCTCGCTGCGAGCAAGCGATGTATCGAGGAAGCCTTCCGAGTGGCACGCAGCAGAGCTCGCTCTATGGCGCCGCTGCCTGGAGACCGTGGCAAAAATTTGGCCCGTTTGAGGTGTCGTACCGTAGAAGAGGAAGCTGTAACGGCTGTCGCCGAGTTGCTGCAATTGGTCGATGGTTGACTGCATGGCACTTGGCGATCTTTACCTGTGCCGGGATTGCGCCTTTGTGGTGGACTTGTCGGCAAACATGATCGCTGGGTCCGTGGCTGAACACGTCTCCGGTGGCCGCGTCGACTTCAACTGCAGTTGGACTTCATTGGTGGGGTTTCGCCGTTCAAGGCCCTCGCGTGTTGTGCCGGTCGGCTTTCAGCTTGAAGGTCCGAACAGAGCGACGATTGCCACTCTCTTGGTGGCACCGGTCGTGGCTGTTAAGGTGGGCTCACCAACAGGTTAGTGCTGGCGAGACGGAGCGAATGGAGCAGCTTTCGATGATAAGGTCCCCGTTAAGTCGCTAGGTTTGGCGTCGTTGGTGGCCGATCACGGGCACACAGCATCGAAGAAGTCGCCGCTTCGCTCTCGGACGAGTGTGCAGGGGTTTAGGAGTGTATTCGTTCATGGATTGAAGTCGGTGTGGGTCATGAAGCGGGCAAATGCTCTCTGGGAAGTGCAAAATCGACGTGGGGAATTCGTTTGTGGCAAACAGTTTGGTGCGATGGCTTCACGAACGACGTGCGAGGCGCGGGAAAACACTAAAAATGGCGGGCGCTCAAGGTTCGCAGCTTGTCCTCACGGTTCGCGCCATTCGAAAGGCATCACGTCCCTCGAGTCAATACCAGCATCGCCAGCAACCCTTTACCAGACAGACTGGTAGCTGCATCAGTCTTCGCTTGATGTGCCCTGTTCGCCTGGGCCTTCAACTCGTACTCAATAGATTCGTGGGATTCGTGGTCTATGATAGAGCCCGCCCCTGTACGATATCTCACTTTTGATAGCCCTTCCATAGTGAGTTGCGACGGAATGTTGCCTTGAACGGCGCCTTGAATTGCACTGCCAGCCGAGCAATTTCTCGTTTGCAGGCCCGCGCCACGTTTTAGGGTCACTACATCTCCATATTATAGCCGAGGCTCCTTGAAGGCGGCAACCGAGGGACCACCCAGCTTCGTTGTCCATGCTTGCGCAGTGATTGCGACTGGCACCTTAGCCATCTTAGCAAGTTCGTTGCTGAGATGCCGAGTGCTTCCTGGCATTTGACGTGCTTCACCGCGAGGAGGATGAAAAAAAAAGAAAAAAAACTTGTTCAATCATTTGCGCCGGTCGGCCTGGCTTCGTGCAGTTGCGCTTCGATGCCTAACGATGCATATGCAAAATGCAGTGCACTGCAAGGACACCGCTGCGTGAAGCGTGTGGTCCGTCGACGATCATGTCTGTCGACACCGAGCCATCGCTGGTGTGAAGCCCTCGAATCGGCCTTGAGCATCTCCAAATGCCCTTGATGAAATCGACCACAGTGGGACATGTAGTTCTCTATCCAACCAATCCACCAACCCTGCACAGTACATCCGTTATCGTTTTGCATTGTTTAGCTGTAGCACTCCCATGGCCACCAAGAAACTGAAAAGGTATTGCTGTTACGTCGTGCCAAAAAAAAAAATTAATCGACTCGGCAGTCTGCTGTTCGGTTTCTTCCTCGCTTCGAGTGCCTGAAGACCATTAAGCTACTTGTTTCCGTGGGGGGATCCAGCATTAGCACCCTTCGTAAGGTATGCATCCGCACTTCCGATGCCCAACGACGAAGCGTTGTTCGGATCGCTGTCCTTCGATACCTTGTTGGCGACGTCCTTGGCCGGAAGAGCAGCGCGGGCATCAACGCCGTGGTGGTAGGCTGCACTCTTGCTGCCGTCCATGTGCGGCTTGCCGTTAAAGCCTACATCAGCTGGGTTGTGGTGCTGTCCCTTTCCAGGATGTTTGCCGCCACCCTTAGCGTCGCCGTGGTGCTGGGATGAAGGAGGAGGAGGCACGACGGTGTGGGTTCCTGCGTGGTCGTGCCCGGCCATTGACGAGGATGAGGCGCCATAGTGGTGGTGATCATCGCCCTTGTTGGCTGGAGGATGCGGTCCCTCAGGCTCCTTGTCGCCCTGCAGCTCCTTGTCCTTGGGCTTGTCGTGTCCGTCGTGATGACAAGGAGGTTTGCTGTCCTGACCTGCGGAAGGAGGAGTATGCCCAGCCAAACTGCCCTTGCCGAGCGACGCGCCTTCTTCGTCTCCATTGTGCAGACTACCGTCAAGAAGACTCGTAACGTCGTCGACGCTGCCGGCGACGGCGGCACGCAGAAAACGTTGGCGTCGTGCAGCGGTGGCGCCTTCACTTCTAACTGCGGAGTGTTCCGAGATCGCAGCGGCTGAGTTCGTGAGGACGAAAAGGGCGGCGGCAGCAGCGACAAGGACTGTCGAGAGCTTCACCATGACGTCGTGGTAAGTTGGTTGGTCAGGTTGTTGGGTTGTTGTCGATAGCTGGGCTGTAGCTTTATTGTTGGGTCCACCGCAGAGATGTCGGGGGATGGAGGCAAAATGCAAAGTAAACGAGGAACCAACTCATGCGGGCGCTACTGACAAGTTTGAATAGTTGACATCGAGTTGGCGAGTAGCAGACACCTGCTCGGCAATATGAATCAGCCGATATACCGATGGGATGGCAACGTCGCTCCACAAGTGCGCGCTGGGCAGGTCCACAGCTTCGACGTGGAATGACACCTTGACATCCACAATGCAGGGCTAGTGGTCTTTGCCACACACGTGAGACTGCATATCCATCCGGAGCTTCAGCGTGAGGAACTGCATTCTACCCCACCCAAGGCGCCGGGCGACGATGGATGTGGCCCACTGCAATCTCCGATTCGAATAGCACGTTTCTCATCCTAGCGTGAGGAGAATCTAAGTCGCCTTGGAGCGCTACTAAATGTGTGGCAGCGATAGTTTCCATGTAGCTGGGGCAGTGCGCTCTGACATTGAAAATCATCATCAGGGTTTGTTTGGTCTGTGCAAGTTGTTCGTATTCGTGTGGCCTTATATATCGAGTAGGAGAATGGGAGGGCCCCACGACTACATGCGACCATTGTATCTGCTGTGGCGGCATCACCTTCAATTGCGCCAGTGCTGCTGCACTCTTACTGCGGCTTGTGTCCGGTAAAAGAGGCCTCGCTGTTCCCAGCACCAACGTCGTGCATCGGGAAGTGAGAGTCGCTGCCGGCCTGTGACGGGTGGTCATCCGGCTTGTTTCCATTCGTGGGGTCCCTCATGTCGTTCGCTCCACGTTCGCCACCGACAGCGTTAGTCTGATCGTTGCTACCTGCATTTGGCGACGGAGCGGAACGGCCGTCGACTCTGCCACTACCGTGCCAAGAGCCCCTGTCCTTCGGGTGATCCTGGTGGTCGGGATGAGGCTGGTCTCCGTTGCCACGACGGCCCGGAGCTTGCTCGCCACGGCCAGACGAAGATTCGTCCTTGACGTCGGCGTCGTTGTCGTCCGTAGGTTTGCCATCTCCAAGCGGCTTGTCGTCACCCAGTGGCTTGTCATCTTTTGCTCCGTACGGTGGAGGAGGATTGCTGTCACCAGGACCCTCGTATTGGAGACCCTTGCGGTGAGCGCCACCCTGCTCACGGCCTGGAGACGGAGATGCGTCGTCGCGTCCGGCCTCCGGTGGAGGTGGGATATGTCTGTCAACACTACCGCTGCCGTGCCAGAATGAACCAGAACTCATGCCGCTGTCATGGCGTGGGAAGTCTGCATCGTGTCGCGGGGACGGAGGCATGCCTCGGCCGTCAGGCTTTTCATTGCTGAGGGCCTTGCGGTGAACACCACCGTGGTCACGCCCTGGGGTTCCGGGCGGCAGGACGCTATCACTACCAGCATCCGGATGAAAAAACATTTCATCGCTGCCTGCGTCAGGTGGAGGTGGGAACCGACCATCGAGACTTCCGGCCTCTGACGGGGGAGGGTGGCGGGGATCACCTCGGAAGCTACCAATGAGCTCTCCGTCAAATGACCCAGAGAAACCACGAGGAGGTGGAGGCACGTCGGTGTCATTTCCTACAGGCCCGAAGCCCAAACCGCTTCCTGCCGACCCTCCTCGGCGTAGGGATGATCCCCGGTGGGCGAGCGACGAGTCCAGCTGAGAGGACGACCCAACGTCGGCGAGAACTGCGGCTGCAGCTATAGCGGCAGCGATAGTGACAGCGAGCTTGACCATCGTGTTTGGCGTCAAAGAGAGCTTGATACTAAGCTTGGGTGAGCGCTGACTGGTAGCGGTACTGGCTGGGTGCTGTGCTGGCTGATGGGGTGTTGGCCTGTTGCTTCGAGGTGTGCTGGGGGAGGTGGCGCAAATCGAAGAGTGGTGTGAGCCGTACCCGCCTCAGTGAGTGCCTGCTGGCTAGCCAGGTAACCAAGTCATTGGTGCGAGGTGTCGTGATGGAAGACCTGCCAAAGTTTGTGTCACACTAGAACGGGTACGTTGATCAGAGCGAGTGTTGAGCGTTGGGATAGCCGAGGGATGGTGCAGTTCGTTCCGGTGTGTCGACAATGAGCTCGGTCGGTTTCGAGTCACGCGTTGGTCACGACTAGCTCAAGGATGGAGGAGGGTCCTGTCGGTTGTAGCCTGCGTTTGGGACGTTGGGGACTGTCCACCATGCTCTGAGTCAGTCGATTGCGAGTGGAAGTGTTGATTCCAACAGTCCAACGCGCTTATAATAGCTACGAGAGATGCATACGGCAGACTGAAGCTTGTCAATGTCGAAGTTGCAGTCACGACAGAGTGATGTATGTTGAAGTGGGTCCGCCAATGGACTGTCCGTGCTGCTTACTCGGCTGCCCGTATGGCTGTGAACTATCCCTTACGCTAGGGCAAGAGTGCACACTACCAAACCAAGACCGTACTTATTCAGGATCATTTCTATAGTACCTTCTTTTCTACTT
>LGTU01000444.1:0-41513 GCA_001314425.1 Phytophthora pluvialis | reverse complement strand
GCAAGGGTAAGAATCGGCGGCGCTACGATGTTGAACGGTGATCGTGGTGCCGAAGGTGTTTCAAATGGCACAGATAACGACCTCGGAGCCGTCACACGTCGTGGTCCGTAGCCTAGTGCGTTGTACGCCGCCACACGAGCGTAATATGTCGATCCCGGAGTAAGGCCCTTGATAACATACTCGTACGGGATGGTCGTCGTCGCGTCCACGTCGACGAAGCCGCAGTTCGCTCGCCCATCGCCCGCCTTGTTAGGACAGTACTTTGCCAGGCCGAGACTACCCGCTTGAGTCGTTCCTGCCACCGTAATGAGAACGCTTCCTCCTGCAGCGTAGAGCCGACTCGTAGCAGTCAAGGGTGGGACGACGCCCAGCTCACTCAAGAACGTGATCGTCCACGTGCACTGGTTCTTCGTCAAGCAGTCATCACGCGTGACATCCACATCGCCAACGTTAGGCAAGTTGCGTAGCTCCCGTTCCACGTCGTCTGCTGAAGCGGAAGCGCTCAACGCCGACGTACTGAACGGGGCTAGGATCTGGCAGTTTAGGCACGTCGTCGTGTCCAGCGTGAGGCTAAAAGACCCCGAGACACTTCCAACGGAATCCGACGCCGTGCTGATGGTTTGTATCTGAGGATCAGTGCTCGCGAACTCCTTGACGTCAATCCATTCCACGAGATACTTGGTCACAGGTGAGCCACCATCCCCGTTCGAGTCGGAGTCCGTCGGCGGCGGGAACAACACACGCAGCGAACTCACGCGAACATCGGGGTCGTCTTCGTCCTCGGGCGTCAACACAGCCAGAACAACATTCGGATACGGCGGTGGGTCACTTGAAGTGATAGGAGCAAACGCAACGCTGTCACTTGGAACACCGTAGCCCATCGAGTTGTGAGCAGTGACGCGAATATGCGTCGTGACGCCCATGACGAGCCCCGTCGTCAGCTGGTATTCGTACGTCTCGCGGGCATCGAGAGCTAGCGTCTTGCCCGAGAAGTCTGCACAGCCGTGTCCAGTCTCCACCGTGATTGTCGTAGCAGTCGGAGCTGTGGTCGCAACTTGGAGCTGACACGACAGCGTTCCAGCACCGACCATGATCCAGTCACCCGTAGCTAAACCCAACGTGAGCCCCAAGTTCCCACTCACAGACAACGTGTTCGTAGCAGTCACCATAGCGGTGATGCAACTCGCGCAGAGTTGCCGAGTAAGCCAGAGCGACGGAACCTTCGTCACCGATGGGATCACGAACTCTGTCTTCTTGTTTGCAGACAGGAAGTCCGCGCTCGCGTCCCACTCGACACGGAACCAGTCGACGATCTCGAGTCCTGACCAGCTATTGGGATCACTAAAGCCAATCGTCAGCGTGTCCTTCGTGAACCCCAACGCGTTGGAAGTCGCGCCAGCCACTCCAGCACCGAGCAATTGCGATGGAACAGTGAGTTTTGGGGCCGCGGGGAGCTGCCGCGTGATAGCCACGGAGCCTGTCGCGGTGCACGACTCAATGCCGGCTTCGCAGATGAAAGTAGCGACGTTCGCTGCTCCGTATCCCTCCCTATTCTTCGCCCGAATGCGAACGGTGTACTGTTTGTTCGGTGTGAGCGACTTGAGAGTCGTCGACTCCTGCAAGTGATCATCGGCTGTCGGCGTACGGGGAAAGACCACGACGGAACTATCCGTGCTAGAATCATAGAGCGAATACAGGCTGATGGCGTTGTTGCTGAAGGCGTCACAGCCGTGTTGACGCTCCAGGTAGTACACGACTTGAGTCCCAGTTACGGACCACGCCGTCTTGACGCTGCTCACCGTGAGGATGCACGCAGGGGAAATGCTAGTCAGCACTACCAGTTGCCCACTCGTCAGCGCAACATTTGCGCTCAGCGTCAGTATTGACAAGGAAGAAGTCGTTCCTTGAGTGAGAGTCACCACGCAGTTGGAGCATAATTGCGGTCGCGAGACAAATGGCGCAAGTGCAGTTGAGTACTCCACGAGATACTGCGTCACTGGAGCACCGTTGGTCGATGGCGGCGCCTTCCAAGCAACGTTCAGCGCCGTACGGTCCGCACGATTGCTTGCCACCGTGACGTCAATTGGTGCCAAAGGCGGAGCTGCTGGCGCAAGAGCTGCATCACCAGCCGCGCAGGGCAAGTCGTGACATAGCGCCGTAGCACGCAACGGTGCACCGAGTCCAACGGAATTCAGAGCTGCGACCTGCACAGCGTACGTCGCACCGGTTTTCAGTAGCCCGCCATTGAGTTCCGTGCCGGTCCAGACGTTGCCAGACACGTCAACACACCCTCCGGTGCCGTCGCTTGCTACAACTTGCAGCTGTGCCACGTCGGTGGTATGAGCTGCCAAGCTCCCAGAGGCGCCAGAAGCGCTCGATCCCGTGAACGTGATCCGCAACCTGTTGATAGCTCCAGCTTCAATGTCCCGAGAGACTTCGACGCCGTCGCCGCCTACCAAACCCGACACAGCAGTCACAAACCCCGCCGCGCTCGTCGAAGCTAGAATGCAGGTGGTCGTAGGCTCCACGTGAATCGTGTACGTAGCTGTCGTTAGTGGCAGAGGACACGCTGCGGCCCCGGATGCCGCCGAAACGAACCGCACGGGGAGTTTGTTGGTTAAGAGCGTGGTCAGTGCCACCACTTCAAAGACACAGGCAGCCCCGGCAGCGTTAACCACGAAGCGAGCGTTGGTGCCCAACTGCAGACGCAGGTTAACCGCTGAAGCTGCATAATCCACAGCGCTCACCTTGCCGCTCGTGGCATCGAAAGTTATTGAGCAGCCAGCACCGCACACCGACTGCGTGAATATTGAGGTCTTGAGCACAAGGCGGAATGAACCCGTTCCTGCCACTGCAGGCGACGTTAACGACAGCGACTGCACCTCAGCACCCAGTCGGAACACGCAAGCCGCTGGTGAACACGTCAGTGCAGCGCCTGCTGCGTCAGTCATCCGCACGTCGTAGGACGTCACCGCTTGAGCATTCAGAGTCGCCGAGGGCTCCCACCAACTCACACGGTAGTGTGTGATTGCAGCACCTCCGTTCCCAGCCGTGAAGCCGAGCGCGTCCATCGTCGGCTGCACAAAACGCACTTCAAGCTGCGTTGGCTGATCCTCCGAACTCACTTGCATCGTCACAAGCGTCGGTCGGAATGGCGCCACCTCTCGCGGCATCAAACTCTTCACACCGGCTAAGACCGTCACGGTGGCTGCACCTTCCGCGGTGCTAGGCGTACTCACGGACAGGACTTGTGCGAGCACTGGAGAGCCGTAGTTCCCGTTGTAAGCCGAGACGCGAACATACTGCTTCGTGTTCACTGGCAGGCTGTCAATAGGGTAGGCCACCCGACCGTCAGCTCCGACAGTAGACGCGATGACCTGGGAATGGGCTGCAGCTGTGGCGTAGTTCGTCCTGGTGCCGCTGCTACTGATAGACCCAGCCCGGCACGGAGCGAAGTCAGGTGTGGAGCTCCACTCCACCAGATACTTGGACAATGACGGCGAGAGAGAGGGTAGCCAGCTCACGCCGAGAGATGCCGCGTCGACAGTCGAGACGCGCACGTCTCGAGGCCCTGTAGCTGCCACCGCTCGCGGGCGAATCGTGAGCGAGCCATCTTCCAGCGGGGATACCATCTCCGTAGCGGTCACCGTACTAGGCCCAGCACTCGTAACCTTGAGGTCTCCGAGCGCACTAGCACGGACTCCATCCACCGATGCCGTCCGGAACGTAATGCTCCAGATCAACATGAACTCTCTGGGTGTGCCCAAGCCGCTGTCATCGTAGCGCGAGGCTGCTGGTCCTTTTGATATGTCCGAGCGCTTCACTGAGACGAGTCCAACAACCGCAAGTTGCTGAAGCGCGCTCTGCAGTTCCAGTGCGCTGGCGGTAACACCGATCGATGCGGTAGACTTGGCAGGGTAGTTCGCGAAGTAGAGCTTGAACGTCTCCGTATCAAGTGCCGCCTCGTTGAGCGGCGTGGCGCTCTCGGCGTACACGTGGGCTATGCGTTCGTGGGCGTCCACCGGCTGCGCCGTCGTCGGGATTCCGTAGCCGCGTGGGTTGTAGGCTACCACCGACACAAAATAGTCCTTGGTCGAGTCGAGACCCGTGATGGTCAAGTCAAACGAGTCGTCACCGTCCTCTTGTACAAGAACGACATCGGATCCGGAGTAGATACTTTGCAGGTCGAAGCTCACACTGACGTCCCATTGCACCTTGTAGTGGACGACAGGAGCGCCGCCGTCAGAAAGTGGGGGCCTCCACGAAACCTCAAGCTGATTTGCTGCTAGGGGCGCCACGAGGGCATTTTGCACTGCTAGAGGAGGGCGCGAGGAAGGCTGGAACGCTCCAGGGGCTGTCACGTACGTACTCGTAAACTCGTCGTTGGAAGCGGCAACGCGCACAACATAGTTCGTGGCATTGTTGAGCTTGCCCAGCATTGTCTTAGACGGCAAGCCACCGTGCACGAGCTCCGAGATCTCCACACAAGGCGTCACACCCGATAGAGTGCCACCGCACGCGCTTGGAGTAAATGTCAGCGTTGAGTCGGTTCGCACGCCCAGAAGCGGCAAGTCGTCTGCGGATGTGACGAAGGCCACGTCCCAGTACACTCCGTAGCGCACTGCTGGGAACGTGTAGCGCTCAATGATCTCGCCGGTCACATTCACGGACATCTCCCCGACCGTTGACAGCCCCTCCAGCGCTACGCGAACGTCGTCTGCGGTGGCATCGACGGCGATTACCGGAGTAGATTCACCACCAACGCTCAGCGTCAACGTCCCTCCGAGATCCACTGGAGACCCCGAGTAGATGAAAACTCGCTGGACCTCGTGCTGTGGCGTCACGACGACCGTGGAGATAAAAGCCGAGGTCATGCTGCTGCCATCCACACTCCCCTTCACCAGCTCCGTCACGCTCAGGGACAGTGCCGAATCGAAGTCTGGAGAGCTGTCGTAGCTGCCGGAGCTCTGCTCTGCTATCTCAATCAGCGGCACATCGCCGAGCGAGTCGCTGAAGGTGACAACCCACTCGTAGCCGTAGCCGGTGAAGATGCCAACACTGTTCCGACTCACACTAGCGACCACCCCAGGGACATTCAAAGCGCTGGCCAGTGCCGAGCGCATTTCATCGCTCGTGACGTTGCCCAGCACCGTGGAAGAGCCCACTTGGTCACCAACGCGGAGCCTCAACACCAACCGACGCTGCGATAAATCTCCTAGAGAACTGTCCGCCTTGAGGAGCTGCTGCTCAGCGACGCCGCGTCGTGCGGCATATTGCACCGTGTAGTTCGAAATGGGAGCTCCCCCCGTACTCAGCGGTTGCAACCAGGAGACCAGCAGCTCCGTAGGTGCACGTGGCTCAGCATTCAGATCTCGAGGCAAGTCGGGCTGCATTTGAACCACAAGGCGAGCGGGGGTTGACGCGCGTGTTTCTCCAAAAAGGTTGCCGACGCCATTCCACGCTGACACACGCACATGGTACCCCACACCGAGTTTCAGCCCGAGCACGTCGAAGCGCGCCATACCATCGTCATCAATGGGGAGATCTGTCCTGTTCACGACAGCTACACCGTAAAGATCACTGAGCCCCATCGCTGGTAGGCTGCCGCCTCGTGCACGAGTCGTATCACAGGAGCTAGTAGCGCTAGGCAGCGAACGCGTGAGATCCAGGCCAATGCAATCCACAAGCGGGTGGTTCGGTCCGAGGCGCGATTTGTACACGATCGTGTACACGAACCCCGTGGGGCTCGCGCTCTGGCGCTTGAACACGTCGATCTCCCCAACCAAATCATCCGAGTCCAAGATCTGAGCCAACGCCAGCTTGACGGTCGTGGCGCTTGCATTCGCTGGGATCGATGACGTCTGTTGCTGGTTGTAGCTGAGCCGGAAGAACCCACCGAGCGTGCCTGCACTCGTTGCAACGTTTACAACTTGCTGCTCGAATCCATTCAAAGCGCGTATCAGCGTCGCAGTCTCCAGCTTAGCTCCTGTGCCAGTCAACGTAGCTGTCGCCGTTTGTGACGTACTAAACGCAGCGAGAAGCTGCGTACTGTCCGTGGAGACCTTCAGCAAGGGAATGTCTCCGTACACGCCGCCACCAATAGACGTGTCAGCTCGGAATGGGGCAGTCAAGAAGGTCACGAACCACGCCAAGCCGTACCCAGCAGCAACACGCCGAACGTTGACTTGGCCCACAGTTGGTAGCGCCTCGAGTGCATCCGTGAGAGCGTCCGACGGAATGTCCCAAGGCAAACTGGGCGTGACAGCGTCTAGAAACGCCAAGCGGAACGAGCCGCGCACGTCGTAGGCAGTCGCGGAGAGCAGAAGTAGCTGCGTTGAGTACTCCGCGAAGAAAACTTCGTTCATGAGCTCAGTCGAGATGGTTGCGGCTGTCTTGCCAGCAGCAACTCCGGCCAGTACCATTGGAACCACCCCGTCCAGATCCATGGCGTCCCACTCGATCTGGTACTGCGTGACCGCAGCGCCGCCGTCGTCAAAGCTGTCGTTCGACGTGTTGAACATCACGGTTAGTCCTCTCTTCGCCGACGCTTTAGTTGGTCCGAGAAGTACACGAGTCGGAGGCTCTGGGAGTGTCTTGGGCACGCCGAATCCAGGGACAACGGGGTAACCTGCCTCAAAGGAGTAGCCAAACGTGGTGTACGCGTAGACGCGGACGTAGTATGGCGTGCCACGAACAAAGGACCCGATGACAGTCTCACACGGAGTCAACAGACAGTCAACGCCCGGGTTCACGACAAGTTTGCGCTCGTAGCCAAGAGAGCTGCCTCTAGAGCTTTCGCCGCTGACACTGTCACCGGAGTCGAACGTCGGCTTCGGATCCCATTCCACGCGATAGTGTGTGATGACGTTTCCACCGTCACTAAGCGGGTGCCACCAGCGCACACGCAGAGTCGATGCACTGTCAGAGAATAGCGCGACATCTCTCGGTGACGCTGGCTTCTGCTTCGGAGCTGCTAACGTCAGCGGTGTCGCCATCGTCGGGGCATTGCACCCAAGTGCGTTGCACGCACTCACACGCGCGGAATAATCCGTTCCAGGGGGGAGAGCGTCGAGTACAAGCGAGTACGACTCCTCTGTCGCGTCCGAATCCAAGCTTGGGGAGGCTGCAATGGTCTTCGAGTGGTAGTCAACAGGCAGAACACCAGGAACGGTCCAGCCCAAGCTCGCTGCGTAAGCTCCATTCGCTGCTGGGAAGGTCGACGAAAGCGTCAACGTCGCTGTGCCTGAGAGGACAGACACGCTCACCACTCGCCAGAGCCCCACGACACCAGCTTGGGAAATGGCGAGATACATGTCAGCCTGCGCAGCCAGGGCATCCGTGCTGGTGCTCGTCATCTGTGCTGAGCCCAGCGTTGCCGTGACGGTAATGGCCTTGCTGCCGATATGCACAGTGTCCAGCTGCGCTCCCACCTCGACACTCAGCGTAGTCGCTCTCAGCTTTGCGCTATCAATCGCGAGCGTCTTCCCCAGAACCGCAGGAGCCTCCGAATGGAAAGTCACCGCCCACTGGAAGCCTCCACGAGATGCGAGAGGCGTTCGCTCTACCTCCACACTGCGTAGAGCTGGCAGCGACTCGAGACTGTCCTCTAGCTCTGCCTCGCTCACGTTTGCAGGCATAGGTTCCGTGTACGTCTCACCGTACTGGACACGGAAGGTGCCTTTGACCACGTCCGTGGTATCCTTTCCAATGATCTGAATCACTTGCACCTCGAACGGCGAGGTATCAGCACTTTGAGGTTGGAACCAGTCGACAACGTAGCTCGTGACAGTCGAACCGTGGGTGTCTGCAGATGCGACGGGGAGCCACGAAAGCAGCAGCGAAGTGCACGAGGCCCCTGTCGGTAAAGCAGAGGACGCAGGTCTCACACTCAACGCCACGCCACCCCCTGTTCCTTCTGGTAGTGGCGCCGGTTTACTCCGTGGCACCTCGAAGGACGGTACCGCTTGTCCAATGGAGCCAACGCCCATGACGTTCTCAGCGCGCACCTGCACACCATACGCTGCGCCAGGAACAAGACCGTCGACCGTGTACTTGAACCGCAGTGACGTGGGGTGCGCTGCAAGGAAGTTTTCCGGAGTTTCACGAAAGCTACTGAACGTGGCAGAGCTGGACGTGCTGCCCGGTTGGTCGAGGCGACGCCACTCCACCACGTAGTACGTAACCATAGCGGCGTTGTCCGTGATCGGTGTATCCCACCAAAGCCGAAGACTCGTCGATGACCCTGCCACAAGTCGTAGCTCCACATTCTCAGGAGCAGCAGGTACGGCCATTGGCTTCAGAGAAGCCGTCGCGCTCGGTAGACCGTAACCAGCGGAGTTCTCTGCGAGGACACGAACAGCAAAGCCCGGTCCGGTTGCACCCCCCACCTCTCCAGGCTGCTTCGGAGCCACCGTGGCCGCTATCTGCGTGAGCCCCGAGATCAGGAACGAGTACGGATCGCCCCGGTTGTCAATATCTGGAGGTGCAAAGTCCAACGTACCGAGTAACTGCAATAGCACGCTACTTGTTGTGCTTTCCGACGCTGTACACTGCATGCCGCCGGCTACAGGCGACGCGGCACCTTTGGAGCACACGACTGCGGCCTTCGTGTCAACCAGCTGGGAAACGTCCACTTCGATCGTTGGCACAGTCGCTACTCGAGAGTTGAAAGTGATCGTATAATCCAGGGAGATTGTCGAGACTGCTGACGTCACAGTCACGTCGCCTGCTCCGTCCAGCGCTTCGATCGCCGCTTCCACCTCGGAATACAAAGCGTTAAAGGATAACGGACCCGTGACTTGTCCGTTGTCGAGCGTGAGCGTGAAGGTGCCGCCCGTATTGGCTTTGGCGATTTTCACGACCTGCACCTCGGGCGAGCCGTACGCCCCGTACTTCCACCACTCAACTTGGTAGCGCGTAACTGGAGCTCCGCCATCGTCGTCCGGAGAATTGAAGTGAACTGTGAGCGCGTCGGCCGCACTGATCGTCAAGCTGATGTTGGTGGGAGGAGAAGGTTTCGACCCCTGCGTCTTGACAGTGAACGGGCTTTGCATGATCGTATCCGACCGATGGAAGAGTCGAGCACTCGGCACCACCCCCTTCGGCTGCGTGTACGACTCCCACAAGAGCGACACGGAGGCCACACCAGAGTTTTCGCGATACTCCAGCGTGATCGCCGTCAGCCGGTCCTTGATCAAGGCCACGGTCGTGTTTGCCTTAAACTCCACCGCCGTTGAAGACTCGACGTCGTAGTCGTACTGGTCGATCACCTGCTGGTTCTCAATCCAGAGGCGAGCACCGTCGTTCACCAGCACGTAGAACACGTAGTCCTCGCTAAACGACGGCTTCATGTACCCTTGCCAGCGAACACTCACGTGTTCTCGACTCGTGGGCGTGATGCGGCCTTCCTTCCACGCGAAGTCGATCTGCCGATCTACGCGTTCTAACGTCGGACTGCCATACAGCCAACGATTGTCAAAGTAGCTTCCAAGTAAGCCTCGAGGCGCCACATAGCGCACGTCCAGCGAGTACGTAGCTTCCCGAGGGGTGTCGTAAATGGCCTTGTACGTGGCACCTCCCACATAACTGACGTCCGCCACTACGGTCGATGCACCACGCAGCACGGGCACGAACGCGTGTCCTTCACGCCCACTCACAGCTTGAACGTTGATGTTCTCTTTCGTCTTTGAGGTTGGGCACACGGGAGTGACATCAATGCGAGCTTGTTTCCCTAGCAGCAAGTAGCCTTCCGCGTACAGTAGCTCGAGGTCCCGACTGTCGCTGGCTTCCGTGGACACGAGCGTGATTTGCCACGTATAGCCGTCGTTAGTTCCTACGACTGGAGTGCTTACGGCTGCTGAATGAATTCCGTCCAAGGCCTCAAGTGCCTTCCGCAAAGTAGCAGCGTCCGCGTCCCAAGGCAACATGGGCGTCATGCTATCGCGGAATGACACCGCGAACGCGCCGCTGATCTGCGAGTCTGCAGTGATCTGAAGCTGTTGCGTTCGTAGATGATCGCACGCCGTCACCTTTGCCCTGCCAACTCCCGTATCCCCATCCAACTTGGACGTGTCGACCGTAAGCGCCGGCAAGTCTCCTAACTCAGCTGCAAACTGCACTCTGTACGTGAACGCAGCGCCCGGATCGCTCTGCCTGTAAACATTTGCTGCGTTGTTCGAAGCTCCTTGATAACTGCCCGATAGCGTAATGGACGTAGCTGAGATCGCTGTGATCGAGAAGACGGGGCCGCTCGGGGAGCCTACACGGATCCAGTTTCCAGCCACGAAATCTGGAGCGGTCATGAAATTCGCCGACGTCGTCAGCACATTTGACGTCTTGGTCACACTGACCGTGCCAGGACCCACCAGCGTCTGGACGTCGGGCGTGTCCACCGTGACGAACCCGCTGAGCGCGTCGAGTGCTTCTAATGCAGCCTCAACTTCCTGAATCCCAGCGTTTGCCGGCAGTGCTGCCGTCTTCTGCCCGTTTAACCCCAGCGCGAACGTGCCGGTCAGCTTGTTACCGCCTCCAGCAGAGCTAAATGTCTCTACAATTTGAACTTCGGGCACTGGAGCTCCTGTGTATCCTCCTCCAGTGCCGTCCAACAGATTTCCGTTGATGTCGCGCGCCTCGATGATGAAACTCGATCGTGAATGGAATGTACCGGAGTGGAGGCCATTTTGCCCCACAACGTTGATAGAGCCGGGTGTAAATGGGGTGCTGCCATCTACAGCCGTGCATTGGGCTGGCACGAGCGCGCCGTGGGCTACGACCGTGGCAAACGGACTCACGCCAGTCACAGGAACGGAGACGGCTACAGTGATTTGGCCGGCGTTGGAGGAAACGAGCGTATTCGTCGCGGAGGGTTTCAAAACTGGGACATCGCCCACCAGTCTAGCGTGACGCACGAATCGGTTTGGTGTATACAGCGCCGAGTTCCAGAACGCGGTCTGCGGTGTCCCCGCTGTTGCAGCCATGAAGGTGACGGTCCACTCGCGAAGTGTGACTGTGTTGGTTTTGAGGCTCACGCTGACGCCGTTCTTCCCGATCGACGGTAACTGGTTCAGCAAGCTCTCAACCGTGGCAGCCGGGTCGTTGTACGCTATGAGACCCGTCGTGTGGGCGCCAAACTGAAGCTGGAACGATCCTCCTGCCAACGAAGCTGTCGACGTCACACCCACGACTTGCTGCTCGTTCACAATCGGTTCTCCCTCCGTTACAGACGTCTTGACATGTTCGCGAGACTGTGGAGTAGCCAAAGTGGCCATCAACGTCGCACCACTGCCGCCATCTCCACTGTAGAGATTGCTCACCGTTTGGATTAGTTCCAGCTCCAAGTGCGACGGAAGCCGCGTGTACGTGACCAAGTAGTCGAACCCGTTCTGACTGTTGATCGCCCGCGTCACACTGATGACTGTTGTTTGGGCATAGCTGGAAGTAGATGTATTCATCGTATCTGGGGCGAATACCGGCAGGTTCAGGAGCGCACGCTGCACGTCCGTCGCATTGGCTTCGAACAGTAGCGGCGCCGTTGTTTGCCCGAATAAACGCAAAGTGAACGTGCCGCCACGACTCGTACCCGGTAACGCAAACGTTGACGAGACCTTGTGAACCTCCGGTGCCGTCTGTGCAGTCACCACCACTGTGTGGCGACCCGATAGCACGGGCGTGTATGAAACGTTGTACAGTCCTTCAGACACGTACTCGACGGCTGCCACCTTGGCCACCTGCGAAGACAGGTACGTCGTCCCGGATGGGAAGATTTGCACCTGCAAGTAGTTGGTGTCGTTCTCCTGGTTGTTGCCGTGCGTGTCCTTCATCTGAACGAAGAACGAGGCCGAGACGCCAGACGTAGACGCATAGAGGCCAGGACCATACGCCGTGCTCACGCTCGGATTCATGACGCCAGGGGTGACTCGCACGCTCTTCGGGAAGCCGTTCACCATCTGCGCAGCGCGTGGTCGTGTCAACGTGCGAACGGTGATCTGCGCATTATTGCCAGTGAGCACGCCGTCGTACGAAGCCCTCAGACTCAACGCCACTGTCTCGGTGAGATGCTTAAATGTCACGAGCCACCGACAGCCGCTTGTGGCATCTCCACCAGTACACGAGCCCGAGGTCAAAACATTTCCAGCGTGGACTGTTGTGAGAGTTTCGAGTGCTGCTTTGACATCGGCCTCGGAGGCTGCGAAGCTTATCGCCGTCGTCGTCTTTCCTGACACCGACAAGTAGAACGAGCCACCAAGAGCGGAGTCGGCTTGGGTAATCACGGCGTGCACGGCGTCAATTGCAGGTAATCGTACGCTGAGCTCGTAAAGGCCCTTCACGTACGGCACCATCGCGACAGTGTGGCGTCCGGTCGTGTCTCCAGCCTTGAAAACGGGGACGAAATCACTCGTTGCTCCTCGATACGTCTCCTGCAGCGGAATGCTTGCATCACTCAGCACGCCTGTCGTATAGTGCACGCTGTTCACTTCACGGCCGACCGCGATCGGATCGCCGCGCTTCAAGCCAAACTTCCGGTTGCATGCGGTGAGCGCAGTCGAACCTTGCATGACGGAACAAGTGCCAAGGTAGTTCCAGTCGGAAGGTGCAATCGCCGATACGTCAAACTGCGAGCTTGAAAACTCCTCACAACCGTTCGAAGACACAACAACCAGCGCGACGGCGCCGGCAGTATAAGGCCCGGTAACACTCTCCGTGGTGAAGAAGCAATCCCGTTTACGAGCCCATGTGCCGCTGTTAGCGGCGATCACGCGGAACCGCACACCTGCTTCCAGACGGCTCGCTACATCCACGTTCAGCGTCAGTGTACGCGTGCTGTCCACGTAGCTCACAGCACAAACTTTGCAAATGTACGTCGCGTCCAGCTGGACAGCAGATCGGGTGGAGACGTCGCCACCAAGCGCCCAGCCGTCGATGCCAACCATGGACACCTCGAATGCGTCACTGCCCCTGTGGAATCGACGGTTCCCGAACGTATCGTGCGACTCCAGCACGAACGTAAGCGGATCGAGCGCCTTCACCACGATGGGCCTGTCACTGATGTTTGTTGTCATGAGACCATCGAAGGAGTTTCGCACTTGGGTGGAGTTGATCACGCCCGGGTAAGCCCGGATAGTGAACGGCGTGTTGACTAGTGCCGTAGACGTGAAAAGCGACGTGGACGGCACCACTGCGCGTGCTACTCCAGCCCTGACGCAACTCCATTCGAGCTTCACAAACGACTGCGCATCTTTCGTTTGATAGCTGACCTCCACGTCGTAGAACTTGCCCTCCTCCAGCTCAATCGGTAGCGAGTCGAATTTGCTCGAGCTCGACGACACAACCGGGGAGGCGAACAGGTCTAGCAGCACTGTCCCGTTAACCACAAGCAGCACGGCGTTATCTGCCCGCAACGTAAACACGTGTTGGCCCGAGGCAGTGGCTCGGAGCTCACCCTTCCATCGGATCGAGTAGTTCTTGTTCGGGAACGGATCCCCTAACGGTGACGTCTCTCCCCATTGGAACGACACCACGGCGTCTTGGCGACTCAAGTAGTTGTCTGCAAAGTCAGCCGTGGCGAAATACGTCGCCCAGAGACCTCCGGCCTGTCGTCGAACCAGCGACAGCGTGTAGATTCCAGCCCGTTGTGGCAGGAAGTTGAGCGCGAAGACGCCGTTCGTGTTCGGTTGCGCTTCGGTGATCGTGACAGGGTACGCTTCGACTATAGCAGACGACAAAGCTTCAGCAGGAGGAGGTGGTGCCAACTTTGCGACGAAGGCGTCTGGGCCCAACTCGGTGCTTGACTCGAGGAGATTGCGGAATCGGTCGGTGGCTTGGACAGTGAACCACTCTGGGACTCCTTGCGTCACAACCGCCGGTGCTGTGTGCGTACTCGTCGCTCCGTCGGCAAGCGTTGGCTGCACTTTGAAGCTTGGAGGACAGAACGTCGCCACGTTCAGTACTTTCACGTCTAGTGTGTAGGTTCCGCTTATGATGGGCGTGGCAGTCACGTTGAAGAGTCCTTGATGCGCTCCATCGTAGACGAGCACGTCCAGGCCTTTCGTGGTCTCCTTGATATCCGCCACGAGGATACCGTCGCGCACTTGCGAGATCGCAAACAGAAGCTGGTCGCCAACATTGTTGAATACGATATCAACAGAACTCACTGCTGGGTCCGTACAAACCTGCGCTGATGCGCTTGAGACAACGACACCTCCAACACGCGTGATGGTCTTCATAGCGTTGAGCTGCGTCTGCAGTGCGCTCGGCAACGTATTCGCCCCCACCGTGATCTTCTCGCCAGCAAACGCGAGGTCGAACGAGGCCGTGGCTGCCGCAGCAGCCGTAACTTGACACTTTAGCTGCTGCACCTCCTTGTTGGAGATCCGGATAGGGTTCTCGCTAGGAGCGACACCTTTTACCGCTTCCGTGATGTAGACATCGCTGCTCGTCGAGGTCCAACCAAACAGCGGGGCGTCAGCCGGCGTCTTGAACACAATCTCGATCGCGTGGGGGTTCGCCACGCTACACACAGGAACAAATATCGGCGCAGTCGAAAGTTCTGTCGCTGGACGCCGCACGCCGTCTCTTTCCGATGTCGCGTAGACTTGGACGCCTGGCGAAATGGAATTCAGAGCTGTCTCGAGCTCACGGAGCGACGCGTCCGGTTTAATAGTGGCGCTATTCACTACCCCTCCATACGTCAGAGTAAACTCGAGACTTCCACGGCACGAGAGCTTCTGCACCTCCTGTACGCCGGGGTTTTCCCAAGTCGTGGTCATCGTCACTAACGTGTCGCTGGTGGTGACGGAGCGGTTGTTGCCGACCGATCCCGGCACCAGCTCCACCGTCTCCACGTATGGTTTGTGTTGGCCGTCATCGTGCATGGAAATTCCAGCGTAGTCCGGCACGAGCTCTGGCACGTTTCCCGAGTGGCTATCGAACGTCACCGTCCACTGTGCCAGCGTCACCTCCTTCGCGGCTGCCACTTCCGTAGTGATGTCAAACCAGTCGCGAGTCACCGTCACGTCGTCCACAAGCGAGAGCGTCTCTAGTGCGCCTTCAACAGCGGAGGTTGACGCGTCAAACGGGATATTCACAGTCGTCGCGGGATTCCCAGGGAGTGCCAGCTTGAAGCTCCCCCATGCAGGGTAGATACCGCTGACGGTGTTATCCTCGCTAATAATTGTGAGCTGGGGACCCGTGTACATTAGTGGTGGCGCGTCTCCGAGGAACTTGTTGAAGGTAATGAACAGTCGAGACGATGTAGTCATCGCGCACACAGTCGTCTGCGCGACTTCCGGGGCCACGGACACCGAAGACCCAACAAGAGTCGTAAGCGTAGCAGCGAATGTTGTCAGCGAATCGGAGGCAGCCACACTGGTGGGTGTTCCACCGTTGAAAGCAACTAAAAAGGACCCAGCCAGCGCAACAGCAACACTTGAAGTGCACGTCAGCGTCTGCGTCTCCTGTCGAACGGATACAGCTCCGCTTACGAAAGGTTCCACGCTCGCCCCGCTCAGGCTCACCATGAGCGGCAAGCTGCCCGTTTCTTTCATGAACGTGACCAGGAACGCGTGAGTCACGACTGCCGTTGGATCGCCTGCGCTTTCGGGGGTCACCATGATGCCTCCGGCCGAGATCGTACTGAGATCTTCCAGCGCGGTCTTGATACTGGCAAAGGAGCTGCTTGTGGTGAGCGAAATAGTAGCTGGTGACCCACGGAAGCTCAGTGTGAAGGGTGTGGCGTCCACAACCACCCGCTGCACCTCCTGTATCGGTGCTAGCACCACAGCACGTAGACGAACAGCCTGTTGTTCCAGTCGACGCGTATCCTTGAGCTGCACCTGGAAGAAGATTGGCTTCCCGGCCTCGATGACCATGCGCTGAGCAGCAGCACTGAAGTTCTCGGTGCGCCAGTCACCGGTAGCTGCTAATGCGCTTGGGCCATGGGTAACATCATCGGCCACAACAACCTTGAAAGGGCTGCCCTTCACATGCGTCTCGCGGTCCCAAGTCGTGACTGCGACGGAGTACGCGCCTGCATAGTGAGGCGTGTACCATACGGGGTAGACGCCTGCAGCCGCAGTGTACGCCACCTGGAGAGGGTTTAAGTACAAACTAGACGCGAATTGGTTAGTGTACTCCACCGCGAGGTGAGCTTCACTCCACGCCAGCAAGTGAGACAGGAACGTCACCTTCCACTGGTAACCTGTCCCGACGTCCGCGCGCGTGACCGCCACCTGTGCGCCATCATGAAGATCCTGCAGAATCGACCGTAAGCCAGACGCACTAACGTCCTGCGGGATCAAAGGCGTCAGCGCTTCTGTGGCTGCTGTAGAGGACGCAGCGACTTGAAGCGCAAAGTGTTGGGAGGCGAAAACACTGCAGCCGTGGTTAGCGAGGACTGTCACCGTCATGGACGTCACACTCGCCGTCGTGAAAACGCACTCCTGCACCACAAACTTTGTCCCCGGTAGCAGAATCCCGACGAGATTTGTGCTCACCGTGAGAAGGTTTCCGGCCAGGGTCGTCACGCAGAGAGGACACAGCTGCTTGCGGAACTTTCCGAACGAGAGCTTGAAGAACCCGACGATGGCTTTGTACGTACTCGTAAGCGTCTGCACAGCACTCGACGTGCGGAAGACTTCGTTCGTGCCGCTGAACGTGACCAGGAAGGCATCGGATCTGCCATCGCCCGTGGTAAGTGAATGCGTTGTGCGATCGCCCTTGCGCAAATTACCGAAAGTGTCGCGCGCTTCAATGGTAAACGAAGTTTGATGCCCACTCGTAGCTGTACTGAGAGCACCCGTGGCTGTGTCATCCACCGTACAGCTCGGACCGTGCAGGTAGCTGTGCACGACAGTGAGTAGTGCACCACCTGGCGGATTCAATACCAGACACGTTGTTGCCCCACCCGGGCACATGAGAATCGGAACGCCATTGAGGTACGTCTGGATCTCGTACCGTCCGGCGCGTGGGATCGAGTACTCCACAGCGTGGAGACCCAACGCTCCTGGGAGGAGGACGTTGCTGCGATATTGCACCGTGCGATCGTCTTGAAGCACCATCTTCGTCTCAAACACACCAGTCTCAGCAACGTTGGCGTACGTATCTCGTGCCTGGATGGTGAAGTTGGACACGAGTCCAGCCACCGCTTCGATGAGGCCGTCGATGACGCCGTAGGACGTCGCAGCCGCGTTCCCCAGAGCTTGACTTGTGTGGGGGGTTGCTGGTCCTGGTAGTACCGTCAAAGAAAACGGACTGCACTTGTGGAGTTTACCCAGGCCACAGTAAATGTCAATGCCGTTCACTGTCTGCACCGAGACAGTGTAGGCGCCGCTCACAGACGGCAAGTACTGGACCAGATACTGGCCCTGTCCAATGTACTTTGGCTCCTCGAACGGTGCCAGTTGTACAACTTTTGCCGTGTCTGCACTCGTGCCTTTGATCTCGATGTCGAACGTATCCCCATCGCTGGTTTTGTTGTTGTCGTTCTGGTCCTTGGCTTGGATCGTAAACTGCGCGGTCACTCCTGCTACAGCAGTCGTGAGCCCCCCGCCGAAGGCCGTCGTGTACGGGAAATCGGTCGCGCCAGGCGTGACTGCAATCGGGAACGGACTCCCAGCGATGTGCTCGCCGTGGAACAGTGCGCTGCTCGGGATCGGCTGCATCGGGAGGTACGACGAGCTCCAGGATAAACGAAAGGAGGCATCTCCAGTTGCTTCGTGGTACTCGAGGCGCAAATCGTAAAACGTTCCTGCTTTTAGAGGCTCGTGGAAGTTCTCGAGCGTTCCTTCTCCATCTTCGCCGCCTTCCCACGTATCAACTCGAAGCTGGTGGTTCAACCAGACACGCACACCTTCACTAGACGACACGTAGATCACGTACGTGTCGGACGCCGGCGCTGCGAGTTTACCGAACCACCGAATGCTCATGTAGTCCCTCCCGTAGTTGGTGATGGCCCCTTGGCCCCAGTCGAAGTTCAGCTGAGGGTCGACTCGCACGATCGCAGGCTCATCTTGCAGCCAGAAATTGTCAAAGTAAAGCGCGAGCAGACCTCCTGGTAGCAGCTGCTGCACCGCCACGGAGTAGTTGTCTGCGGCCTCGTACGGGATGTACCTAGACGTGTAACTCGGTAGACCGCTCTGCTTCTTGAACACTGCGAGCTGGGGGAACTGTCCAGTGAGCGATTGTTTGCTTCCTGGCTGGATCTCGGTCACGCTTACGTCGGGAAAGCTTCCAGTGAGCCCGGAAGCGTCAGCAACGAGGTTCCCGATGTTGCCCAGCTGGGACCGGAACGTCACTTGCCATGCAAAGCGGTTCCCTGCGTCGAGTTGATCCGTGCGAGTGACGTCGACCAGACCAACGGACGGTAAAGCTTGGAGGGCCAGCTTCATAGCCACATCAGTCGCATCGTAAGCTATCGGAGCCGTCCTCTCATTTAGAAACGACAGTGTGAACGTTCCTTCGAGTGGAGTTGGAGAACCTCCGAGCGTCGTGATCTCCTGACTTTCGTACACCAACGGATACGCCTCCAGCAGTGGTAGGTCGCCAAGGTTCTTGGTGAACGAAATCGTCCAGCGGTTGCCGTTGTAGCGCTCCTCCTTCCGAACGTCCACTTCTCGCACGTTGCTGAGCGCCGTCTCGAGCTCGGCTTTCAGATCTGCAGCGTCGATGTCAAACGGCAAGTTGTGCGTCGTCCCGCCCATGAAATTCAGCACAAAGGTGCCTCCCAGCGACAATCCCATCCGCTTCACTTCCTTGACGATCACTTTCGCGGCGTTCCCGGTCAGTGTAGCGGTTGGCTTCACCGTGATGCCCGGGACGCTTCCCATGATCTCGTTGAATGTCACGATCCACGTCTGTAGGCCTGTTGTGAGGGGTGTTCCATAGTTGGCGCTCCTCGCCGTTACCGTGACGTCGTCGATACCATTGAGCCCCTCGAGTAGTTTCTTCATCGCTGCGCCATCGGCATTATAAGGGACTGTGACGTCGCCCATACCGCCAAACGTCAGCGTGAACGACCCGCCCAAGCTAGTAGGTGCAGCCGCGACGTCAAGCCACGTGGAAATCGATTGGACCTCTGCAGTACTCTCCACGCTCGTCGAGGTCGTCACAGTCTGCACTTCGCACACTCCCTTCTGGACTTCGGTGAACAAGACAGGAGTGGTTGTCGGCAACGTAGCAGAGGTCATGAAAGTCGCGTCTCCAACAAGCTGGAGAGGCGGAAGATCACACAGATCCGTCACAAAGGTGACTGAGTACGTCCACGACGTGCCTCCAGCATTCGTTACTCTCGAGACCAGCACGCTTTCGACGTTCGTGAGCGTCTCCAAGTTGATCTTGACCAGCGCTGCAGCTTTGGCATCGTCGGGAGCCTTAAGCACGGCGGCATCCAAGGGCGCGGTGCTTGTGGAAGCGACGCCACCAAGACGGGCACTTGACGTGTCCAATTTCAGGCGGAAGGTGCCGGCCACTCCTGTCAAAGTGAGCGTCTGGATCTCGTACGCCACGGGGTTGTACACAGCTAAGCCCCCTTCCGAGACGAACTCGTGTGTGCCGTCCACGACCGACGGAGGTGTCGCCCACAGCTCTGTCCAGAAGCGATCCTTGCCTTGGAAGTTGGCCGGCAGCGTTGCGTATGTCACCACGTCTCCTGATGCTTTCCGAGGGGCGATAGTGAACTCGTTCACCTCGCCACGAACGAACTCCTCGACCTTCACGAGCGTCGCATCACTTGCAACTAGTAGCGGGACGTCGCCGACGATGGACGTGAAGGTGACATACCACACACAGTCAGCGCCGTTGATATCTGCTTGAGACACGTGAACCGCACCGAGGCTTGGGATCGAGGCGGGCAGCAAAGCCTCAAGATCACTCGCAGTGGTGGAAGTTTCGATGGCGGAGGATGGCCCAGACGCTCCCAGTTTTAGCGTGAACGTGTTCGCTGCTAGGCCGTTGGTTTTCACGCTCTGCACCTCGTACACGACGCCTGCCATTCCTTGTTGCAATGCGACCCCGTACGCCTGGGTGTAGCCGCTGGCGGCACCAGGCGACGCAGCAACTGCGGGGGTAGACACACCGCCGATCCCTTCACCGGCAGCGTTGGTGGCCGTGACGACAAACGCATACAAAGTATCCGGAACCAGGTTAGTCGACGTGAAGGACAAGATCTCAGGCGAAGTTCCTCCATCATAGACCACCTGCCCTGGCGTTCCGTCTTGCGTAGTGGTCACTTGGGCCTTGGCACTGCCGCCGGTTAGTCGGCCGCTCGTCACCGTCATCCGCGGCAGGTCACCGAGCTCCGTTTGGAAGGTGACATCCCAGCTCATCGCGTTGTTTGAGCCAGCGACGGTTGTCACCTGCACCACGCCGATGGACGGGAGGTTCTCCAGCTGCCTCTTCATCTCCGCTGCGTCCGTCGTAGTCACGGAAAGATGCCCCGTTTCGAATCCACGGAACGCCACGGTGAAGTCTCCACCAAGTGCGGTGCTTCCTGCCTGTACTCGGGTCACCGCTGTCGAGTACGCATCGGCAAGGATGGTATTCGTGAGCTGGTCCGGCACAACAACCATCAGAGACTGTGGGCCGTCTGCCAACGCAAACGTGATCGACCAGGTCAGTCCTGTAGCTGCTGAAGTGTGGGTTACAGCCGTAGGATTCACTACACACGCGTCCACGGCAGTCTTCACTTCCAGATCGGTCGCGCTCGCAGACAGAAGCGCAGTCGTTTGAGCGTTCACGTACAGCTTGAAACGGCCAGACGCGCCTAGGACGGCGACGCTCTGGATTTCGGGCACAGGAGCGTTTACAGTCGTCTGGATGCGTTGGATCTCCACGTTTACCGGAGACCCGGACGCCGTGTAGCTCGATGTCACGCCTGCAAATTGCCACACTTTGTACCCGAGCAGCGGGGATCCGTTGCAGCCTGTGAGCGTCGACGTGCAGGACGAAGGCGGCTGCCACTCCACGCTGATCGCTGTCGCGGAAACATCGGGGATCGCTGGCACGTCGGGAGCTGATGGTACATTCGCTAAGACCAACGCCAGCACGGGACTGCGTCCGGATGGCCCAACGACGTTCACGGCTATGACGTAAAAGCGGTAGACTTTGCCCTCCACCAGTCCTGCCACCGATTGCGAATAACCAAGAAGAGATGTTCCTTTCTGGACCCATCCAGTCGTTCCGTCGTCCATGTAGAGCGTATAGCTGATCACCGGGGATCCGCCATTATCGCCTGGGGGCGACCAATTCACGTAGGCGATGCCGTCATTCGGTGTATTCGTGTTGATGGTCGTGCGAGAGTCTCTTGTCAAAGTGGCTGGAGGGTCCGGAACCGCAGGGTCTCGCACGGTGAACTCCACGGGCTCGCTGAAGGCCCCGTAGCATGCAGCATTGGCGTTTTCGGACGAGCAGAAGTTGACTGCACGCGCCTTGAACGAGTACTTGTGCCCCGATTCAATCACATTGTCTGCAGTCGTCTGTAAAGTAGTTGTAAGCGTGACAGGATCGTTGGGGCGTTCATACACTTTTCGGTAGGAGGAATCGGCCCACTCCGAAATCCAGAGTTCGTATCCGCTCACGGTCGCGCCGCCGTTCACTGTTGGGGTCTCCCACGCCACGGTAATGGACGTAGCTGTCGAAGCCACGAGCGTCACGGGCCAAGGAGCGCCCGGCGGCAGGTTTTTCGTCGTTACAAACTCCGGCACGGACAATGCTCGGTGTCCAAAGCTCACACCATTGTGGAAGTAGACGCGAGTGTAGTACTTGGTGCCGTAGGTTAAACTCGAAACGAGTGTCCGGAACGGGTCTCCTCCGGAGAGGTCTGTCACGAGGACTGTGTTTGCTGGGGCGACACCCTTGACAACCTCCGTGACAGTCACCTTGGGATCTGTCGCTGCAAGCCCACCAACCAAATCTGTAGCTACCCCCGCGAGCGCATTCACGTCGCCAATGTTGCACACTGCTGCCTTCAAGCGGCACCCACTGAACGTGACCAGCCATGAGTAGCCGTCCGAATTCGTCTGCCGCGTGACACTCACGCCGCCGATCAAGGGGATGGTCTGCAACGCGTACTGGATGCCTGCGCCAGTTTCATACGGCGACAGCTCGGCGGTGGTCTGCGTGACGCTACCGACGGTGTACGACAGCTTGAAGATCCCGTCCACGGACAAAGAGCCCTGCCGAACCACCGACACGGCTGCTTGGCTGTTCGTTCCTCCCAACTTTGTGTAATCTGGCACCAGAGTGTCGATATTTCCTGCTCCGACGGGGAAACTACCGGGGTTGGCCGTGAAGGTGACTGTCCACGAATACTCGTTCTTCAGCGACGGTGTCGAGCGCGTCACGGCCACCGTGCCAATGTTTGGCAGTGCCTCGAGCTTGCTCTTCATGGTCGTGTCGGATGCATCGTGGTCGATCAGCTCTGTCGTGTGACCGCCCAGACTCAACCGGAAGGATCCCGACACGCGGTTTCCACCCACAGACACCGGAATCACCGCGTCTGGAGTTGCGCCTCGTGTGTACACTATGATGCCAGCACCGTTGCCCTGAAGAAGGTTGTTCGCCGGTCTGACGAGCATGTCTGGAACATATCCGCAGTTCTGGAACGCGACACGCCACAATCGCTCCCCCGCTGCGACGTTAGCGGCCGGCAAGGTGTTCGTTCCATCCGTAACCGCGATTGTCATCGACGCATCCAACGCTGCTAGTGCTGCCTGAACGATAGCGGCCGGCGCGTTGTACTGGAGAGCTACAGTGTCCGCATCTTTGCCTCTCAGATACGTGAGCTTGAAGGTTCCGCTGACTGCAGCTTGGCCCTTGGTCGCCTCGGTAATGTCAATGCGGCGGTTGCCCTCCAGGTCGTACGTGTTCGCCGTCAGGAGAGGCATGTCACCCTGGTAGCCCACAATTGTCGTAAACGTGACCTTGAATCCGGAGGCGCAGCCTGCGATAGGACAAGGACTACACGCTGTTGTCTGGCCGCTGTCAAAGACCACCGACACGGTAGTAATCGCATTCAGCTCCTCCAGAGCTGCTTTGATCTTCGTATGATCAATCTCACTTGCCTGGATTGGGGCTGTCGTCTCGCCCGCGAAGTTGAGGGTGAAGGTTCCGGTGCTGCTATCTGCATCGCAGTTGACCTGTTGGACTTCGCTTGCATCTGTACCAGAGTAAGAGCTGGTCAAACGCACGAGCTGGACTTCCACGACTGTATTCGTCGTTGTGCTGATCATTTGGACTTCATTCGTCACAGGAACGACCAGGCGAACCTGCTGCACCTCGTCCACGATCGGACTCGCGCCGTACTCGACACGGTACGAGTCCAGTGAAGCTCCCCCGTCATTCTCGGGTGAACTCAGGCTGACCGCCACCGTCGTTCCGTCAACCGCAGTCAGCGACACGTTTGTCGGGGCACTCGGAACTTGCGCTGTCGGAATGGCGAACTGCGGTGTCGAGAACGAATACGCTCCCAGCCCAGCGGCATTGATAGCTGACACACGGAAGTAGAACGGGACGTTCTCGTCGACGTGGTAGGCTGTCACGGACAAGTCACTGAGATCCGTCACCACGAGGCTGTCGAAGCTGAGACCGTTGACTCGGTCTTTGCTGTTAAAAGGTGGTAGCACGCCCTTCGTCGCTTCCGTCACATCGATTTTCGGTGCTGTCCCCGTGAGTGCAAGTACGTCCGGCTGCAGTGGCTGGAGATCCCCAAGGTTGTCCAGGAAGGAGATTGTCCACGTGTAGCCATTATTCGGGTCCGCGTCTGACCTCGTGACAGCCACATTGCCGATGGTTGCGAGGGTCTCGAGCTGGGTTTTCATCACTGCTGCACTAGCATCGAACGGCATGTAGCCCGTACGTTGAGCCTCGAACTCCAGCGCGAAGACACCACCCAACACGACGGACGTGCCGTCCGTGACCGCGGCTACCGTGATTGTATCTCCATTTACCGTTCCAGAAGAACCGAACGAGCCTCCGTTGTCAGTAGAAACCGTGAGTAGTAGCAGGTTGCCTGCGTTCCCATCAAAGGTGACATGCCACGTGCACGTGCGCGATGACACGGGGCTTGTTGCGGTCACAGTCACTTGAGCGATGTTGGCTAGCCGCTCTAGTTCTGTCTTGATAATGTTGATGGAGCCATCCGAGATGGTGCTTAGAGTGATGGTGTCGTCCCCTACATTGACTGTCGCCGAAGGAGCAGCAGCACTCGAAACCGCGATTGCCGTCAGTTGGACGACATTTCCCGGCTGGTTCTTGAAGGTCACTTGCCACGTACACTCGTGCGTGGCTAGAAGACCGTTTGAGCTCACAGACACCGGACCAGCGATACCTGTAAGCTTGTTCAGCTCCGTTGCTATGGCCGTGGCACCCTTGGTGCAGTCACCGTCGCCAGTTTTGTCCACGTAGATCAGCCCGGTCTTTGAAATCGCCCCTCCCTCTGTATTGCTCGTGTAGATCAACTGCATCGCCGTTGCCTTCGACACGATCGCGTCTCCTCCTGCCGCCGTGGTGTCCTTCGTCGTCACTGCGATCTGCTGGATCTCTGGTTTTGTCGACATGCACGTGCCATCGTTCATGGGGTCCAGATAAATCGGTCCCGTCGTCTCCTGGTCTAGCCGCAGTTTAAAGTACGTTGTGCGGTCTACTTTGCCGTTTATTGTGGTCACTTGGATATCCTGCACTTCTTGAATAGTTCCTGGTCGGCGCGCCACGCGAGCTCCCGTGGACGGACTTGCACTGTCCGTCCGCGTCTCGCCCAGTTTCGTGATGACGGTGCCCAACTGATACAGCGGCCCTTTCAGCGTAAGGAATGAAATCGTCCACGTGTAGCCGCCCTGCAAATCTGGCTTGGTCGAACGCACAATGTCCAACGTTCCTACTGTCCCCAGCCTCTCGAGTTCCGTTTTCATGGTGGCGGCGCTGCAGTCGAACGGTAGATCGACAGTGGGGGCCAAGTTGTAGCTCAACTGGAAGGACCCCTTGAGCTGGTTGCCTGCTGTCCGCTCGGTCACGACAACATCCGCGCCTGTAGCCTTCAGCGACTTGGACGGCACCGTCATGAGCGGCAGGTCACCAGAGTTGGCGTCGCCCGTGAAAGTAATGTCCCAGTAGTAGCCATGTTGAGCGTCTGGCCCAACTCGCGTGACATCCACAGACTCGATCGACGCCAGGTCCTCCAGCGCCTTCTGCATGCCTGCGCCACTGACATCGGTAGCTAGATCCTTGGTCGTACTTCCCAGAAACGCCAGTGTAAACGTCCCTCCGTCAATCACGTTCCCCTGCGTTGGCGTACTCATCACCACGTTCGCGCCGCTACCCGTGAGAAAACTGCTCGAAAGCGTAAGCTGCGGCACGTTGCCCATCGCCGCGCTGAACGTGATCGTCCACGTGACGCCTCCCTGGGCGTCTGCCGCCTTGTGCACACTCTGCACTCCGGCGGGTCCGATATTCCGCATGGCGTTCAGGATCTCCTTCACCCCTGATCGGTCCCCAGACTCCGGCGCATTGAATCCGACGACTCCGGAGCGCTGCACGCTGCCTCCCGTCGCCGTCGTGTCCAGCTCCACCGTAAACACTCCTCCCAGCGTCTCCCCGGGCGCGGCACGCGTCGTGATCGTCTGCACTTCCTCGACGGCCTTGGCGCTCGTCGTCACGCGCTGCTGCTCCCTCACCAGCCCGGCGTACGTCTGCACCGTCTGCACCTCGTTCGCGCCCGTGTTGGCGCCCGTGTGCACCACCTGCACCTCGCGCACGCCCGGGTCCGGGTCCCATTCCACCAAATACGCCGACACGGGTGCGCCGCCGTCCGTCGCGGGCGGCTCCCACGCGACGGCGAGCGAGTCCGGCCCCAGCACGTCCAGCGCCACGTTCAGCGGGGCCGACGGCGTTGACGCGGCGGCGTGCGCGACGTGAATCACGCCCAGCGCCGCCCAGGCGGCTGTCAGCAGGTGCCGCATAGCAGTCGGTCGGGCTTCGGTCGGGCTGTCGACGCGGCCAAATCTTTTGTGTTGACCCGCGTGTGCGGTGATCCTTTGCCCGCGACGGGACACAGCGCGCCGGTTCAGGATATGGCTACATGTGTCTCGGTGGTCGTGAACAGGAGACTTTCGCGTCAGTGATGACTTGCAGTCCGTCGTACGGCCCGGGTAGCTGTCGCCGTCGGTCTCGCGCGCTCCAAGTGTTTGTTGACTACTGTGCAGTAGCAACAATTGTATCGATTCATGTGCCAAATGCAGCGACGATTCTCTGCTCCTTGCGTCTGCAGCACACGGCGTCCCGGCCCGATAGCTTTGCCATCGCGACGAACGGACCCTAAATGGCCTTTGAGTTCACGGATACTATCGTTGCCGTTGCAGCTCGGGCATGTTCAGCTTCGCACTTCTGAGCCTTCCGGTCTGCAAGTTGCAGTTTCCGCAGCCTCGCTTTAGCCGTCGAGCTTCCTGCTCCATCACGACGGGTACTTTTGTCCAGGGGGAGCGCTCCTCCTGCTCCCACTCGACGCTCTGTCCAGTGGTAATTGGGTGTCGTGCTCCAGCCCACATGCTTCCATCGCTGCTTCGCAGCTTGCACTGCCGCCACGCGTCGTTGCTGCTCTCGGGTCTGGAAGTCTGGCTCCGTCTCCGAAGGCCGTGGGTACACCACCAACGACGGACTGGAGCGTCGAGGCTGCTTGGTGTCCTGCCGTTTCCCGTCAAAACCTCTCACCGGCGTCTCCACTTGTTCGTCTCGTGGCTTCTTCTTGCACTCACAAGGCTGAAAGCGGCAGCAAGCGCCGCTACGGAGTCCAAGCGCCCCGCCACCTCCAGCACTCGGCTTGACGATCCTGTCAGCCTTCGACATCGCGTACGCGCCCGGTCCAGGAGCAGATGAGGACTTGCTCAGCCAGTAGCGAGGGTTCTTCTTCGGCTCGCGACCCGACCCGAAGCTGCAGCCTCGTGTCGTCACCTTCGCTGCGCTCGGCAACGTCGAAGTTGTCGGAAACGCAGCGGGAAACTCGTCCGTCGGATCGTCTCGAAGCAACTTGTCGATCTCCTGGAGGTTCTTGGTCGTATGTCGTCGCTGCTGCAGCCCTTCGAGCGCCGTCGGGAGCACCCCATCCAGACGCCGCATCGGACAGGAGTCTCCGCTCTTGATCAACTGCTAAAACCAGCCGGGAAACGGACAAGCTACTTCATATATTGAGCTGCAGCTTTAGACAGTTTAGCGACAGCCACTGCGACTGCAGAGCTCAAACTACGTAGGCCGGCAGCGTGGTGACGGCGCCGCACTTGGCCTGGTCGATCTTGAGGTGTCGCCGCATCTGGCGGATGGCACGAGCCGTCTCCTGCCAGGCTGCCGTGCGGTCCTCGCGGACGGACCCGGGGATGTCGAACCGCTCCCGGACCGAGGAGCGGAGCACGGAGATGCGGTGCACCAGCAGCAGCGACGGGATGGCCGTCAGCACGAGCATCCCGACGATCCACAGGACGCAGACCAGGACGCTGGTCGCATCGCGGTAGGCCTGCGAGTAGATCCACAGGGCCACGAAGACCCACAAGCCCGCGAGCGCCAGCGTCAGCAGCCCGTACGCGGCCGAGTACCAGGTCACCGCAGCCGCGTAGGACGTGAGCCCGAGCCGGACCTCGATCTGCGCCAAGGGGACGCACGGACAGCAGGCTTCAGCGTTGACGTTCGAGGCCAGGAAGCCCTCGGGCTCCTCGGGGATTACCCGGCTGGACCACTGGCCGACGGTGATGCCGTTGGCGTCCTGGCCAGGAGGGGGCTGCAGCTCCAGGTCGCCATGCACGGTCTTCTCGGCCATTCGGAGGCGGGTGGGCAGCATTTCGACTAGGACACAGTCAAGTGAGATTTGTAATGGATTTTGAGTGGAGTCTCCATGCAGCAAGTCACCCGCAAAGCCGCTCAGAAGCAGGAACCACAACACCAACCAGGTCGGTCCACATCAACTACTGCTCCGATCAAATTGCTTTGAGACGAACAAACCTGTAAATTGAAGGTGGAAGAAGTGAACGAAGTCTACAGTGTATTGAAGGTCAAGTAGCGGGAGCTGTACTCGCAGAATGTTAGTACGCACGACGAAGCTGCGTCGCTACTCGGCCCGACATGAACAAAGATACAACAAGCAGTTTCCCGTATCAAAACTTCGACGGAACTTGCTCCCGTTGACGTCGAATGTCTCCAAAGCGAGCTGGAGTCGCTTACGCACGCAGGAAGCGCGACTGCTGCTGAGCCGACTGCGTGTAGTCGTCGTCGGGGCTCTCCGCCGATGGGGTCACAGACTTGCCAGCGCCAGTCTTGCCGGACTTGGTCGGCGCAGTGGTGGCCGGGGTAGTCGTGGCAGGGGCGGTGGTGGCAGGGGTCTCCGTCACCGGCGTCACCGTAGGGGGGGTCTCTGTCACAGGCGTCTCCGTAGCGGGGGTCTCCGTCACAGGCGTTTCCGTAGCAGGGGACGAGCCCGAGCCAGACTGGTTGGGGGCCGAGCCAGAGCTAGACTGAGCGGGGCTTGAGCCAGAGCTGGAACCCTGCTTCGACGTGGGCGTGGTAGCGGACGGGGTCGACGTGGGCGTCTGCTGCTCCGGGTGCGAGCCCGAACCAGACGTGGAGCGCTCAGTTGAAGACGATCCCTCCTGAGAAGTCGGGGTCGTGGCGGCCGGAGTCGAGGTAGGGGTCTGCTGCTCAGGGTGCGAGCCGGAGCCCTCCTNCGAAGTCGGGGTCGTGGCGGCCGGGGTCGAGGTAGGGGTCTGCTGCTCAGGGTGCGAGCCGGAGCCAGACTCGCCGGCGCAAGGCGTAGCGGCCGGGGTCGAGGTAGGGGTCTGCTGCTCAGGGTGCGAGCCGGATCCCTCCTGAGAAGTCGGGGTCGTGGCGGCCGGGGTCGAGGTAGGGGTCTGCTGCTCAGGGTGCGAGCCGGATCCCTCCTGCGAAGTCGGGGTCGTGGCGGCCGGGGTCGAGGTAGGAGTTGAGGCGGCGGGCGTGGTCACCGGAACCTGCTGCTCGGGAGACGATCCCGAGCCAGTCTCAGTAGAGGAGGAGCCCTCCTCCGACGTAGGCGTTGTAGCAGCGGGCGTGGTCACTGGCGTCTGCTGTTCAGGCTGCGAGCCCGAGCTCGACTGCGTCGGGGCAGGCGTCGTGGCAGCAGGGGTGCTCACAGGGGTCTCCTGGCCAGGAGATGAGCTGGAACCCTCCTCCGAAGTCGGCGTCGTGGCGGTCGGGGTCGTCGAAGGCGTGTCCTGGCTAGGCGATGAGCCCGAGCCGGTGCTAGACGAAGGCGTCGAAGCAGCCGGGGTCGTCACAGGGACGTCCTGGCTAGGCGATGAACCCGAGCCGGTGCCCGACGTAGGCGTCGAAGCAGCCGGGGTCGTCACTGGGACGTCCTGGCTTGGGGACGAACCGGAGCCGTTATCCGTGGACGGGGTAGTAGCAGCCGGTGTCGTCGTGGGGTAGCTGTACGCCAAGGTCGGGCACGGCGTGTCGGACTCGCCGCTACCTAGCTCCGAGGTCGGGGTCGTGGCAGCAGGGGTGGTAGCCGGGGTCTCCTGGCTGGGCGACGAGCCTGAACCGGTCGACGGAGTCGAAGCGGCCGGGGTGGTCGTAGGGTAGTTGTACTGCAGCGTAGGGCACGGGGTGTCCTCCGCGCCAGATCCCGTCGTCGGCGTGGTGGACGCGGGGGTCGTCGACGGATAGTTATACTGCAGAGTCGGGCATGGCGTGTCCTCGTTCGAAGAGCCAAACTCCGAGGTTGGGGTCGTGGCGGCCGGGGTAGTGACAGGGGTCCCCTGGCTGGGTGACGAACCCGAACCGGTCGTCGGGGTTGAGGCAGCCGGGGTGGTGACGGGTGTCTCCTGGCTGGGCGATGAACCCGAACCGGTTCCCTGCTCCGTAGTCGGAGTAGTGGCGGCCGGGGTGGTGGTCGGGGTCTCCTGGCTGGGCGACGAACCCGAACCGGTCGTCGGGGTCGAGGCGGCCGGGGTGGTGACCGGGGTCTCCTGGCTGGGCGATGAACCTGAACCGGTTCCCTGCTCCGTAGTCGGAGTAGTGGCCGCCGGGGTGGTGGACGGTGTCTCCTGGCTGGGCGACGAACCCGAACCGGTCGTCGGAATCGAGGCGACGGGTGTGGTGACGGGGGTCTCTTGGCTGGGCGACGAACCCGATCCGGTGCCGTTCTCAGTGGTCGGGGTAGTGGTGGCCGGCGTGCTCGAGGGGTAGTTGTACTGCAGAGTAGGGCACGGCGTGTCCTCCTCCTCGCCAGAACCCGCCGATGGCGTAGAAGCCGCAGGGGTGGTCGAGGGGTAGTCGTACTGCAGGGTTGGGCACGGGGTGTCCTCGCCACTGCCTTGTTCAGTCGTCGGCGTCGTGGCAGCCGGGGTCGTCGACGGATAGTTATACTGCAGAGTCGGGCATGGCGTGTCCTCGTTCGAAGAGCCAAACTCCGAGGTTGGGGTCGTGGCGGCCGGGGTAGTGACAGGGGTCCCCTGGCTGGGCGACGAACCCGAACCGGTCGTCGGGGTTGAGGCAGCCGGGGTGGTGACGGGTGTCTCCTGGCTGGGCGACGAACCCGAACCGGTGCCCTGCTCCGTCGTCGGAGTGGTGGCAGCCGGCGTCGTGGCGGGCGTGTCCTGGCTGGGCGTGGAGCCCGATCCAGTGCCCGACGAGGGGGTCGTAGCCGCCGGCGTGGACGTGGGAGCCTGCTGCTCCGGGTGCGAACCCGAGCTCGATCCCAGCTCCGAGGTCGGTGTGGTGGCCGCAGGGGTGGACGTGGGCGTGTTCTGATCCGTTGATCCAGATCCCTGCTCCGACGTCGGCGTGGTTGCCGTCGGCGTAGACACGGGCGTCGCCGTCGTGGCAGCCGGAGTAGCCACCGGGGTAGCAACTGGCACAGCCGTCGTGCCAGCCGGGGTCGTCACGGGGGTAGCAGGCGTCGACGCGGGAGTGGCGACCGGGGTGGCCGTCGTCGTGGCTGGCACCGGCGTGTTCAGACCGGTCTTGCCGCCGTTCTGCGTGTACGTGTCGCTGGAGCTTTCGGTGCCGCCAGGCGAGTAGCTGCCGGTGTTGTCGAACGTGATGCCGCCGCCGCCGCCGCCGAGCACGACCTGCATGGCCAGGGCCGCGAGCACGATGGTCGTGTACACCTTCATGGTAGTGGTTTTCTGTAACAGGAGACGGGTAACACGCTGTTGGGGACTAGAACTGGAATCTCCAACCGGGAACGACGATGCTTGGTGGCACTTCGGTCTCGGGAGGAAATTGGGGAATGAGCAGCGCAGAGGCGAGCATGCCGCGCGCACGCGAGCCGACGACGCAGCAGGGGAGCGGCAGGGAGCGGCGGGGAGCTCTCTCGCACCGGGCGCTTATCCTGCCGGAGATCTCGCTCTCGGTCTCACTATGGCGAGCCCGTCTTATACGCGTGCACGACGACGCGTATGGACGAGGCCAGCCGCTGACTCGATCGGGCTCGGGCTCCGTCGCCGAGTCGCGCGCGAATCGGGAACCAACAGATGCCGCCGCCTTGTGGCTCTGCCCGGCTGGCGCGGCGACAACTGGCAGGCGGTCCTGACACTTCGGTCTGACCGGAGATTTCGGTCCTTGGTCTCCTCGATATCTTAGATCGATCTACGAAAAGCTACGCTGTCACACCCGTGTCAAGGTTGACACGAATCATCTCGCCGAGCCGCAAAACGGCCGCGAAAGTCGGTCGCTACAATTGCGAAAGTCAAATTGGGGGCCGGGCTACTCGCCACGGCCGTCGAGCTGTCGCCACGGCAGCTACAGTATTTCCCTATGCCGTTACCTCGCTGTCAACCTGGCTAAGAACGTTCCGCCGCAGCTGCAGGAGCTCGTCCTTATGGCTGGCGCGGCAACAACCGCACCATATGCCCGCTTCCGGCGCGAGTATCCACTGCTTATCACCAGCCGCGACGGCACTACACGCACGCAATAAACGCACGCGATTGCAAAATTGCTGGCGCGACTACAGTTGTCCCCGCGCGGACCGCATACTCGCGCTGCCTCGACAGTGTCGAGGCAGCGAGTCGACGCCGCCGTTCAAACGGCAACATCTTGCTGCGATCGTCCGGCACAGCGGGTGCCCGCTGCAGTAGCGGTCGCACAGAAAACTGCGTCTCGGTGTTTTCAACCCCACCGCCTTCCCTATCCTCCACGACGTGGTGGCTTCGCCTGGATAGGGCAGGGCGGATGACGGATCGGGCCGCTCGCTCGCAGTGCGAGTCGCACCGCTGTAAAGATCCACTGCGAGCTGCAAGCCGTTGCTGTGCCCCCCTACGGCATGGACGGGCGGAGCTGTCACCTCTGCGGTGCTCGGCGAGCGACACGCCTTGGAACGGTGCGTCCGTGATCCGGCTCGAGAGACGATAGCTCCCCATGCGAGTCGCATGATGCGACGCACTGCCGACGTGTGACTGCATGTACCCGGCTCGCGGCCACCTGGAACGGCTGAAGTTCTAGCCGTCTTCGAACCGGATCACACCCCGCGCATGAACAGCTCCGTCGAGCTCTTGTCGACCACAACGCCTTCGAACAGCGAGCTCTGAGCATGGGCGCTGGACTGCCATCAGACGCCGGCGGCGGGGGCCACAATCCGCGACGGCATGTCGCGGATTGTGACTCGCATGGCTTTTTTTTCGCCGGAAATCATATAGTAATTTATTGGTCGTAATTCTGAAAATAGGAGTCCGACTAGAAAAGAATATATGATCTGTGTTTAAACACATTTTATTTTTATAAGCGCTTTTTCTTTTAGAACATTTGCACGAGTGTAGCCATGTATCGAATGGCCACTTCAACATGCATTGCTGTGACCGTCCGTTACGCGTCTAAATATGCCGCTACGCGAGCTAGCGGCAGCGCGGCAGGTAGGAATCCCGAACGCAGAGCCATGAGCGGGCGAAGCACCTCGTCCCGGCGCGAGAGCGTGTCCGAGTCCGACATCAGCATCGGCCCCGGCAGCGTCGACAGCATCACCAGTCTAGGACGCAGGAGCAAGCCGCGCCACGTCATCTACGAAGGTAGCGAGGTCGACGACACGGACACCCACAGCGAGCTCGATGTCAGCCTCTACGACACGGACGAGGTCGTGGACGTGGAGCGCACCAGCTACCGTATCTCGCTGGGCAGCGACGGCTTCGAGTCCATTCTGTCCGACCCAGACGAGGACGTCGACGAGGAGGTCACGTTCCCGTCCTACCGCAATCGAACCGCGTTCAACAGCTTCGTGAGCGTCGACACGGCAACTTCGGAGAACGAGCAGCCGCAACTACCCCCGCGGGGTCAACCGCTCCACTTGCAGCAACTCCACCAACAGAACCAGCGACTTCAGACGCTCCAACGACAGCAGCAGGAGCAGATCCAGGAGCAGCAGCAGCGATTCCCGCGTGCTTACGAGGCGGCCAGCATTTCATCGACCTCGCTCTACCAATATCTTCGTGGTAGCCTCGCCCTTGGAGGCGGTGCAGCCTTCGGTGGTGAAGCAGGGAATACAGACCATTCGTCGAACCCGTCGTACAGCCACCCATCGGTGGCTCCGATGGACACCGAGTCAAACACCCGCACAAACTTCACCAGTGCAGTATCACGGGACGCACCGCTCGGGACACCCACCACCGATGCGTACGATGTCCTGGGCACTCCACCGGGTGACCCGCCAACCTCTCGGCCTTCTCCACCACCGTCCGAGCAAAATAGGGACTCGACGCCGTTCGATGAAGTCCACTTCCAAGCGCTGCAGCATCTGCCTCGGTCCATGAACTCGTTCCTGCTAACGCTGCTCATGGGCGCAGGCTTTGGTATCGGGTTTGCGGTTCTCTCGGCTGACCCACCCGACGCCTACGGGTACTGGCTCAACGAGGTGGGCACGCTCTACATCCGCCTCGTCAACTGCACTGCCGTGCCCATGGGGATTTGCCAGGTGGTCTTCTCCGTGTCCACGCTGACGGCGCGAGGGGCTTTAGGGCGGCTCTGGCTCAAGACATTGGGCTTCTACCTGGTTATTTGCCTGCTCTCGGTGATGATGGCCATCGTTGTGGCTGCAGCGTTTCGGTCTTCACTGAAGCAGACTGACGAACTCAGCTTTGAGGTCTCCAGCGCTCAGTTTGGCCTCCAATGCAGCAACTCCAAGTTCCTCGAGCTCGACGGCACGTCACTTGCTTGCAACTCGGGCAGTTTTGACGACGCGAACAGCACAGCGGCAGTGTTCCCGAGCTTCGTGGACGTGAATGATGTGCTGGGCTTGCCCGAGTCCATCGCGCAGCTGAGTTTCACCGAGTATCTCTTCCATCTAGGCGCTCGCTACGTTCCGAACAACGCGGTGCAGGCGCTGAGTGCCGACTACTACATCAGCTCCATGGTGATCGCCACTGTCCTGGGCGTGGCCGTCACGCGTAGCTTCCGTGGTGGCGGTGTGGGTCGCGATCGTGGTGATGCGCGGCGCAACCCGCTGCTGAGGCTCTTCGTGCACTTGTACGCCGCGCTGTTCACGATTTTGGATTGGTTGCAGTCGCTGGCGCTCGTCGCCATCCTGCCGCTCACCATCGGGTCGATCCTCGTGGACCCCTCCAACGCCAAGCTTGCGTCGTTTGCTGGGAAATGGTGCCTTACGGCGTTGCTCGTGTGCGCGATCCAGAGCCTCGTGCTGTGTCCGCTCCTGTTCTTCTGGGTAACACGCCGCCAGCCTTTCGGGTGGCTACTCAAGGTGATGCCGGCGCTGCTCTACAGTGTTCTGCTGCAGTCCCCTGTGCTGCCCTTGGCGATCGCTACGAAGAGCGTGCTGCGTTCGCGGGAAGTGCCGCCGGCCGTATTCGGCGCGCTGTTCCCCGTCTTGTCGGCGTGCAACCGCCTTGCGCAGGCCATGGGCCTCCCGGTTATCCTGCTGTGGGTGTCCAGCTACACGGACTGCGAGTTGCGGCTAAACTTCGCCAACAGCGCGCTGCTTTTTGGCTACGCAGTGGTCGCGAGCTTCGGAGACACGGCGCTGCCGCAGGCGCAAATTGTGTACTTCCTCACGGTCTGGAGCGGCTTCTGCGGCAGCGAAGACCTGCCGCCCTCGCCAATCGCGATGAGCGGGGTCATGCTGCTCGTCGGCAGACTGCAAGCACTCACCAACACGGCCACCAACCTGATGCTGGTGCGGATGGCGGCTAGCACGGACGAAGGGCGCATGTACGCGCACCACTTTGCCGCGTAGGTCTAGACTAGAAGGCAATTCGTACAACAAGAAGCAAAGAAAGCACTTTGAATAGTTCGAACACCGTGAAATGCCCTTCACGTTGAAGTGCAATACATGTACAGGACAAGGCAAACATATTTCGCACCAAGGACTCGACGAGCAAGCGTTGAGACCGAGTCCGCGATTGTAGAGAGCCGAGGTCACTCTTGTCGCGCATTGCTTGGCCAACAAGCAGCATTGGCCCGATGATCTGGGCGGAACAAAGGAGCAAAGCTGCCTCGAGATTGTCGCCGAAGATGGAGTAAGCCTCGATACATTGCTCGTCATGCATAGGCTAGCTCATGAGGGTATTATAGCAGCAGCACCCTTGCTATAGGGAGTGGACGCTTGACTTAAACTTGCGAAGAGCCCCGCTTGCGGGCTCCACTTGTAGGGGAGTGGATATTTACAGAGAGTGTTTTGCCCGTTCGTTCGCTGAGGACCGAGCTCAGAGCGACGCCGATATGCTGGGGGGTTTCTGTGCAGAGCACTTATCGATTCGCTGTTCGTCGGATGACAACGCTGCAGCAGCAAGGTGCCCATTTGGATGCTACCGCCTCGAGAGGTGATTGCTCTCGCAGGCCACTAGCCAAGATCTCCAAGTCGTGACGCTGAATACGGTGGCAGACTTTCCTGTCCAGCGTGTCGTCGATGTGGGTGAAGGATGCAACGGTACTCTCCTCAACGGCACTCCCCGCAATTCGCATTTGCTGGTTCCTAACGAGGCCGGTTCCTAACGGGTGGAGAGCACGGTACCGTATCCAGCATAGCAGTCTTGAGTGGATAGACTTGCCCTCAGCCGCCGTGGACTAACGCGAGCTGCCGCCAAGTTCAAGCCATCCGGGCAGCGTGAAGCAGTGGTTGTGATGTCGCGAGGACGCCTGATCCGGTCGGGTGCAGCACCAGCAGCTAACGTCACCGACTGCCCGTTTTTTTTCTGTTTGAAGAGCTACGTCTGTTTAAGTACGAGCATCGCTTTGACAAGGGTATACCGCCTTGAAATCAGTCCACTTGAAATGAGTAAAAAGGCACAGCGCACGCATACTCATCATATAAAGTTTCACATCACGTTAGTCACGAGATCTGTCTCTTCGTTCAAGAAAGTCAGCAGCTCCATCAAAGGCAAAGTCTCCTCGGAACGCCCGCCGCCCGCGCCGCCCATGGCGCCTCGCCGCCTCCGCGCTGCGGCCGTGGCGCTGTCGCTGCTGGGGCCATGCGCCGCCCGCCCGGAGCTGCTGCGCATCCCGCTGGAGAACTACGACCAAATGCAGTTCTTCGGCTCCATCGGCGTCGGGTCGCCGCCGCAGCGCTTCCAGGTCATCTTCGACACGGGCTCGAGCGACATCTGGCTGCCCGAGGCCGACTGCGCGGACTGCGCCGGCTCCCGGCGCTACCACGCGGCCGTCTCGCGCTCGCACGAGGCGCTGGACGCGCCCTTCCGCCTCGAGTACGGCAGCGGCAACGCCTCGGGCCGCGTCGTGCGTGAGCAGATCTCGCTCTTCGGCGCGCAGGACGAGACCCTCACGCTCTCGAGGGTGCACATGGGCAGCGCCAGCGAGACCACCAAGCGGCTGCAGCGCTTCCAGGCCGACGGCATCGTGGGGCTCGGCCTCGACGCGCTGGCGCTCATCACCAAGCCCAGTCTGCTCAAGGCCGACCCGAGGCTGCGGCGCTTCTCCATCTACATCAACCCGCTGCCCGGCGCGCTGCCGTCGGCGCAGCTCATCTTCGGCGGCGTGGACGACTCGCTGCCAGTTGCGCACATGCCGCAGGCGAACCGATCGCACGTCAACTGGCGGCACTTCCCTCTGGTGCGGTACCCGTCCAGTCGACGCGCGCACGGCTTCTGGGCCATTCGGCTGCATCGACTCACGGTCGGGAGCTTTGACTCCCGATCGGACTCGAGTCCGAAGCAACTTGCAGGCAGTGCAGAGGGCATCGTCGCGGTCTCGGCAGCTGTGGCCATCGTGGACTCGGGCACCTCGCTACTTCTGCTTCCGCGACGGGCATTTGACGCCACGATCGCAGAGATCCAGCAACATTTGCGTGTACAGCACGGCCGAGAACTCTGCGCAGACCCGCATGCAGTGAGCGGATACGATTGTGCAGACTGCACGGCGGAGATGTTCCCCGCGCTGCGGTTTAGTTTCGTGATGGAAGAAGCGTCGGCCGGCTCGCAGTCGAAGACGCAGACGCTAGTGCTGCAGGGCACAGACTACGTGCGCTGCGACGACTTCATCTGCGCCCCACAACTGGACGTGCATGCGCTGTTCACGGCGAAGAAGAACAAGAGCAAGCTGCCGACCCCCGCCGCGTCGGCTATGACTGCCAACGTCCCGCTAGGGAAGGAGCACGAAGAAGTTGTGGTGCTCGGCGTCACCTTCCTGCGCGCGTACTACGTGCAGTTCGACTCGGAGCGCAAGACTGTGGGGTTCGCCTGTGTGGCCTCGCCCTCATCTAGCACAGAAGCGACTGCCAATGTCTGCTTGGGCGGTTGGGCGCCCAAGCTCCAGTTCCACTCGGCGCATTTCTCGGACGCGGAGGCCTCGGCGTGGCGAGCAGGCTGGGTCTTCTGGTCGCGAGTGTACCTTGGCATCGGAGTGCTGCTGTTGCTGGTGGCGTTTGCGCTGCTGTGGCTCATTCTGGTGGTGCCGTCCTCCGACGTCGAGAAGGTGCTCGACTGGTTCTGCGGCCCCAGCGACAGAAGCCGAAGACGGCAGCTGCAGACGGAGCCCCAGTTGGCTTCAACTCGTCGCAGCTCGTATCAAGCGCTGCAGATTGGGCAGTCCAGCGACAACCGCGACTGCAACGCAGCTGACGAAGCCTCGGAGGAGCCTGACTCGGAGCCAGCGCCGTCGAGACGGAAGAGCGTGTGCTTCGACGTGTAGACAGGTAGAGTAGAACCCGTATAGTAAATGTATATGTAGCCATACCTCACTACCTCATTCCACACTCCAAAGTCAGTCCTTATTGACTTGGATATGTATGAAAGGCGACGATAGGCTGGAAGAAGTCGTGGAATGAGGCGATCGCACCTAGTCGGGATGGCCAGAAGAGGGGGATTACAAACGCCAAGTCAGCTGAAACCGTGAGGACGCTGCCTCGTTCTGTCTGAGGGACGAGCGCCTCAAAACCGACAAAAACCGACTCGAAACCGACGCGCGCGCCTCACGAAGCCGGTGCGGTGAGGTGCGCCGGATAATATCCAACACCTCATCTTCTTATCTGAGGGAAGGTGAGGTATCCGGATAAAACATGGCAGAGTCCATTATCAGCTCCATTATCGTGTCCCGCGCCGGCGCGCCATGGAGCTGCTCAACAAGATCTGCCTCTTCGGCGCGCGCCACTGCTTCTACACGCAGTCGGCGGCGGCCGGCGCGGCCTACTGCTACGCGGCCGTGCTGGCCTACACGCTGTCGGTGAGCATCCAGCGCGCGCGCCTGGGCGAGCACGGCCACGCGACGCACCTGCTGCCGGTCAAGCGCATGCGCTGGTTCCCGACGTTCCTGAGCTTCTCCTACTTCTCGCGCATCGCGTGGCTCGTGCTGGGCAACATGCACATGTTCCAGTGGGTGGAGGGCTCGGCGCCCGCCTTCCGCTACGAGCACATGGTGTTCGTCACGCCGCTGCTGCCCACGGACATCGACATCTACGTGCTGGGCGTCACGAGCTTCGGCAAGCTGGCCACGCTGCTCTACTTCTCGGCCTTCACGCTGCTGCTCCGCTTCTGGGAGGACGTGCGCGCCCAGGCCCGGCGCGCCGAGAAGCCGCTGGCCAGAGTGGCCGCCAACCAGTCCGTCATCGCCGAGTACACGCGCGGGGCCGGCGCGCAACGCTCTGGCCGATCCAGGAAGCTGTTCCTGGTGGCCAACGTCTGGATCTACCTGGTGGAGTGCGCTCTGCTCGTGCTCAAGACGCTGTTCCCCGGGGAGAAGATGGTGCTCTTCGAGATGGAGTACGGCTTCGTGGCCCTGTGCTTCTTCATGCTGGCCGTCATGCTGGCCAGGTGCGCGCTGCAGCTGCGCGCCGTGCTGCTCAAGATCGAGTTCTCGGCCCTGGCCGCCACGATCGCGTCGAGGCTGTCGCTCATCGGGGCCGTGTCGTCACTGCTCTTCTTCTACCGCAGCTTGCTGCTGCTCTTCTCTATGCCGGCCATCGACGTCTTCGACCCGCACGTGTCGAATCCGTGGCTGTTCTACGCCATCCCGGAGCTCATTCCGGGGGCGATGGTCATCTACATGATGAATGTCAAGAGACAGCACCCGCCAGCGCCGCCGGCGTGGGGGATCACGAAGGCAGACGAGCAGACGCCGCTGCTGCAGGAGCTGCGAAGACTTTCCAACGACCTGCCGCAGTTCCGTGGCCAGGAGCTGCACATCTAACCTTACTGCGTAGTATTACTTTTGAGCTTTGTGCAATAGATGCTTGTTTGGCAACTTGAGCGTTGATTCATGGGGAACAGGACTAACTACTTCAACTGGCACATGCAACAGAAACGAACGCCATTGTCGCCACTCTACTCAGTCGTCATCGCTGCGCGGCTTGTTCCAGACCCACTTGTGCAGCCAGCGTGCAGACTCATCGGATCTCCCTCGCCATTCGGCAGCATGCTGTAAAACACGACCACTTTGCGCTTCTTCGGGCGACACTGATACCCTGCGGGCAGCCTTTGTTGGAAGGCGGGTGCGGCAGACCACCGGCACGCGCAAAATTCGTGTGCCCGCCCTTGGCCACGTCCGACATGTACCAGAACACTGTGATCATGCGGTTCTTGTAGCCGTACTCGATCCGCTTGAGCACGTCTGGCGAATTGCGATGGCGCTCGGCGGAGAAGTAGTCTAAATGCTGGTCGTAGTGCTGCGTGCGCTCATAACGCAGCACTTGGACGGACTCCTGGTGGCTGATCGGCACCTTCACAAGGTCAGCCGTGCGCTTGTCGATGTCTTGGACTACAGGGTGGCTCGACGAGTCCAGCCAGTACGTCGTGCTCGTGCGCCAGTCCGTCGCCGCCCGGTTCTCATGGCCGTCCTGCAGCGTCACGCCGGACGGCGCCAGGTGCGGCCCCGCCAACTCCAGGATGATGTCGATCTCGTCGTTCCGGAGGAACTCCTCCACACTGAACACGAGAGGCGTTATGCTGATCGTCTCCAACACCAGATCGCCACGCCCAAAAGTGTTCTTCACCAGCGCTGCAGTAGCAGTCAACAGCAGCATCAAAACGTTAGCACCAATGCAGCACTTGCAACCTTGTACATCTTAGTAGTGATATTTAGCACATTACACCGGCAGTTTTTTTTCATAACATTATTTTACAAGGAGAATAGGTTTAATCGTTTCTAATGCCCAGCTGGTGTTTCTAATCAGACAGCCAATCGATACCCTCAAAGCGTAAGAGCGTGTTCGCTACACGCTGGAGATGGAGATGATTTTAGAAACGTAACGCTGATTGGCCAACATTCAAATCACCTCAAGATCAAGTCACTTAAAGTTTGTATTGAGCCATCTCCAAGTGTCTCCACCTTCGAGAGAGGAGTGTATCCATCTGGATACGAAATGCAAGATATTTCAAGATTAGAAACGATAAAAACGGAGGCTCTCTCAGCCAATCAGCGTCGATCCCTTATGGCATCTCCATCTCTAGTTACACGCGAACACACTCTAAGGAGCCATCTAAAGCATTCTTAGTATTACTAAGTATTAACTAGGTCTGAGAAGGTTAAACCTTCATTACAGTTCCTGCAACCAATGTAACCACACCATTGTTTCCCGCTTAGGTACGGTACCAAAATTCTCTCCCTCTCTTCTCTCTCATTCTAGAATCTGCCGGCTGAAGGAAAGATGGTGGTGTGACGCTCGTGTGCGCGATCGTTGGGGAGGGGCGCGTTTCCTGTGGACATCGACGATAATAAGTCGGTGGGTCACTTGAAGAAGGAGATCAGAGAGGAGAACCGAAGACGATCACGTGTGATGCAGCGACCTGCAGCTCTTCCTGGCGAAGAAGGACGGCGCGTGGCTGGATGGGGCTGGAGCGGCAGCTGTGACGCTTGATGGCGTGATACCTGTAACGCACGATGAGAATGGAAACCCGCAAGGCTTCGAGCAGATGGATCCGTCTCTGTGGCTCAACGACGCCAAGTACTTTGGAGATTTTCACCCGGCTGAGGGCGAAGTTCACGTGCTGGTGGTGGTTCCGGAGGGTGGTCGTTCACGGAATAACGATGGAGGAAGCTATCAGGAGTTCAACGCATTAGTTGGGTTTTCCGAGTTGGAACACGAAGGCGGAGTTCCTTCAACATTCAGGACATTGCGA
>LGTU01000443.1:0-44757 GCA_001314425.1 Phytophthora pluvialis | reverse complement strand
CGGTCTCCGAACGGTCTTTCTGTGGCGGGACAAGCCCCACTATTTTTGACAACCCCATTGACCAGCCATCAGATCTCTGCTGGCAAACAGCTCTCGCTGCTCTAATATCATCACTTCGTCTTTTGACACCTTCTACACACTATCGTTCATCTCTATTGCACAGCTTCACCTCGTAATACTCGCGTGTTGACTGCAAGTCGCATGCCACTCCATTCTTGCCGAGACGAGCGTGGGATGCAAACGTGCCCCTGCAATGCAAGCCACGGTCTCATCTGGCGTCGTCAGCGGCAAAGACGCAGCCAGCAATTCCTAGACGGATTATCGGCGGTTGTCCTAGGGCGCGCTCTCCGACGCCAAAGGCGAAGGACAAAGATCTTCACATCGCAATTCTCCGTGCCGGGAACACGCGAGCAGCGTCCGAGTCTTCTCTTCAAACCGCCAAATGCTGCGTCAGTGGCTCACCAAGCATCGAGCACTGTCGCCGCTCGGCCGTGCAGGCCTCGTGCTGCTCGCGGGAGCTGCTGTCGTTGCTGGCTACGTCGCCAGCCGATCGAGCCAAGTTTACGCCCAGGACGTCGACCCGCAGGAACAAAGAGAGAGCACGACGGACAAGCCCAAGGTGGTGCCGTACCTGGCGTCCAAGGTGCCGCTGCTCGGCAACATGCTGGAGCTGGCGACCAACGCCCACCGCTTCCACGACTGGATGGCGGAGCAGTGCATCGCCCACGACGGCGTGTTCAAGCTCTACCTGCCCGGCCAGAGCGACATGCTCGTCACCGCCGTCCCCGAGCACTACGAGCACGTGGTCAAGACGCAGTTCGAGCACTTCAGCAAGGGCCGCCAGCAGTACGACATGTTCGTGGACTTGATGGGGCACAGCGTCTTGATCATTGAAGGCGAGCGCTGGAAGTACCACCGCCGTCTGCTCGTCCGGCTTTTCAGTGCTCGCGCGCTGCGAGAGCACATGGCGCCCGCTCTCCAGCGCCACACGCTCCTGCTACAGAAGGTGCTACTAAAGGCCGCGGCTGCCAGGAAGCCCGTGGATCTGTACATGCTCATGCACCGCTTCACCTTCAAGGCGTTCGCCGAGATGGTCTTCAACAACACGCTGGACAGCATCGACTCGGAGCACGAGCACCCGTTCGAGCAAGCCTTCGACGAAGCGCAGTCCATCGTGGCTGGCCGTCTCCAACAACCGGTGTGGCTCTGGAAGCTCAAGCGCTGGATGAACGTCGGGCAGGAACGCAAGCTCCGAGAAGACATGACGCTCGTCGACGCGTTCATCATGAAGATCATCTCCACGGCAATCGAGACCCGACGCCGACGCCAGCAAGACCTCAAGGCCGGCAGACCGGTCAAGAAGGCCGACACGAATATCGTGTCTATTATTCTCGAGTGCATGGAGCAGGACGGCGACATGGTCTCCCCTACGGACGTCCGCAACATCGCCGTCGCCGCTTTGGGCGCGGGCCGCGACACTTCGGCCGATGCCATGAGCTGGTTGCTGCACACGCTGACGCAGCACCCGCAAGTGGAGAAGAAGCTTCGTGCCGAGATTCTGGCGAAGCTGCCCAAGTTCACGACGAGCGCGAGCTACGTGCCGTCCATGGACGACATGCAAGGCTTGGTGTATCTGGAAGCGACGATCCGCGAGCTGCTGCGCCTGCAGACCCCGGTGCCCTTCACCATGAGGGAGTGCGTCCACGACACCATCTTCTCCGACGGGACCTTCGTGCCAAAGGGGACGACCGTCGGCATGTGTCATTTCGGAGCTGCTCGACGCACAGAGGTGTGGGGCCCCGACGCGGCCGAGTTCAAGCCCCAACGCTTCATCGACGGAGAGACCGGCAAGCTGCTGCACACCCCGACGGCCAAGTTCAACGCCTTCAGCGGCGGCCAACGCGTGTGCGTGGGCAAGGCTCTGGCCATGTTGGAGATGAAGCTGGTGATCGCGACGCTCGTGGGCCGCTTCCACTTCACAGAAGTTCCTGGCCAGGACGTGCAGTACGCCATGGGGATCACCATCGGCATGAAGCACTCGCTCCTGATGAATGTCGAGCCCGTGACCAGAGGAGATCCCGGTGCTGCCGCGTAACTCGAGTACGCTGTTGGTGGCAATGTAGTTACCTAGTGGTAGTGACGTTTGATGTTATGTAGTAATGAACAATGAAAGAATGAGTTCAAAGGTATGGGAGACGCTGAAGCACCTCCGAAATTCGGGTATCCATTTACAATAAGCCCACACTGCCATACACCTGACTATCACTACACCTTGGATTCCACCCCTTGCTTATAAGCTCTCCCCCCGTCTTGTTCAGCTGCGTTCACCGCGTCGCATGCTCATCGTCGTCTCCTGCGTCTGTGCGAAGGTCTTATCCGCCTGAATATTCAGCGCTAGTAGCCTCTGCTCCATCTGCATCGCATTGTACAACCTGTCGGCAGCAGTGGGGCGAACGAAGTCGTCGTCGTCGACGCTGATCCAGACCTTGATCTCACTCGAGAATGATCCAGTCTCAGCCTCGGGGCTCGAATCCGGTTCGTTGTTGTCTACATCTCCTCCGGAGCAGCGGCGGAGCTCGGGCAAAGCCAGCGCGATGGAGAACGGGTCATCGTCGAACTCGAGCTGGTACTCTTGAACGCTCTCGTCGGTTGTTGAGGTTGTGGGCACTCCTGCTGATGAATTCGTCGTCATCCCGTCATTACGTGGAGGCTCTGCATGCGTCTCGGGCAACACCGTCGAGCGCTGGTTGAGGTAAAACTCCGCCACGATCACAAACTCTGGCGCGGCAGGACGGGCGTGGATCGTCGTCACAGCCTCACGCACGCAAATCGGACAGCAGTCGACTTTGGAGCACGGGTGGGTGTCCCCCAAGAAGACGCGCTGCTTGACGCCGCGAGTGCAATTGGAGCAAACGGTGCCTCCGCACACGTAGCACGTCGCTAGGTGCGTCCCGAACACGTTCGCGCGACCGAGAAACGACGCGCGTTTGCAGCACATGTAGCAAATGGACTGTCGCGGAGTGCTGGCGGGGTCGTGGAGCCTGCTACGGTTGCGACGCGCCAGCAGCGTGAGCTTCTTGGCTTCTCCAATCCCCACCCCATTGAGGAGTCCGACCATGATCGACGTCGTCGCCGCCGACACGAGGCCCTTCAGCATCCTCACCTTCTTGCTCAGGTCGAAGATGCCTTTCACCGTCACCTTGAGCACTCCCGGTCGGGGCTCTCGAAACAGACACGCAAAGTACATTTTGGCTCGGGAGATCCCGTGTGCGGCAAACGGCGGGCACTGAGCGATATGGACCCCGTGCAGCACCAAGTACCCGTAGCGCTCGCCCCTGACATCGACTCCCACACCTGTCGCCTTGAGATAGCACACGTCGACCTGGTCGAGCACCGGTGGCAGCGTGGGCAGCGCCCAGATCAAGTCGGCCGTCTGGAACGGGTCTTCTTCGCATGGGGCGGTGTCCACTGTCCCCAACCAGACGCAGTCCTTGGGTGGGTCCTTGTACGAGAAGCCCGTCATCAAGTCGTCCTGCGAAGACGCCGTCATCCCGTACAGCATGTCCTCGATCGTGCCCTTCACGAACCCGTCACAGATCATGCTCGTGTAGCCCCGTTCCACGGCCCGTTGGATCTCCGGGAGCTCTTCCTCCAGCGCCAGTTCCCGCAGCGACCGCCCTCGTTGGAACCGCCGATAGAACGTCAGGTCCTTCTCCTTCTTCACCTGTTTCCACTCGCCGGCGTGCAGGAACGAGTCGTTGCGTGCATGGCGTTCGGCATAGCGAGCTTCGTCTCTCAGTAGCGAGTCCACGCGACCACGAACCAGGGCGGTATACCGCTGTCTGTCTCCGTCTGTGGCTTGGAAGCAGCCCGGGGAGAGAGGAACCCCCACGGGTCTCAGCTCGGGCTGCTGCGGTGCATGAGCGACCCAGGTCTCCGCTGGTCTCGGACTGGGACTCATCTGGGCGCCACGTCGAGTTGGGGAGTGAGCGGGACCTGGTTCGGCGCCATCACCAGGGAAGGGAGCGTGGAGATGACGCTAGATAACGTAGCACTCTGCAGCTCTCTGGGCCCCGACATGGCAAACGGGGCACGAGGCGCCATGCTGAACCGGGGCCCGTACGCAAGTGTAGAGTCAGCAGATCAAGATGGCACTGAGCAAAGGTTCAACCGAGTCACGCTGGACATGGATGGCATGCTTGACTCGCCTCGTGGTCGTGGTCAGGGACTCGCTGATGGACGTTGCCCCCAACGGGATCGGATACAACTCGATGGTATCAGCTCGATTCAAATACGTAAGACCATGGAACCATACCCCCAAACTACATGCACCGCTACCTTACCGCATCGACTTCTTCATGATCGCTTCGTTGGCCATTGCCGTGCTGTACGCTTCCTCGGCGGACGACTGGAGCTCCCTCATCCACTCGAGCATGTTGTCGGGCCTCCGCTTTGAAGACGACCACGACCCGTACTCGACGGCAGGAGGAGGAGACTTCGCGAAAGCATTGGAGTCGACTCGGTTCCAAGCTTTCATCCGGCTCGAGTTCGTCTCCTCCGCCACGTCGCCCAGCTCCGCATACTCCTTGAGCCATTCCGCGGACACGGGCTCAGGTTCTTCGTCCAGATCGTCCTCGTCCTTGGGGTTGAGCCGATACTCGCCGGAGTTCCGGTCGCTCAGCGTCCCGCAGAAGCTCACGTCGAAGTCGAAGCCTGCACAGCTATCACCAATCGTGGAGTTAGTCACCGCTACAGATGAGGCGATCTCGCCGGCGTCAGATAGCAGCGATGTGGGCGCGGACTTTCCCGTCTGCGCTACCGGATGTTGCTGAGCTTGCCGAGCAGAAGCTTCCAGCGAAGGTGTCGACCGCGCCACCGCTGAGCGACCCGAAGCCGAGCAAGATGACGTAGGTCGACTCTTGCTGTAATATTCCGCCACGACAACGAACTCGGGTTCACCGAGACGCACGCCGGTGATGCACTTGGCCTGCTGGGAGCAACTGGCGCAGCACACGACGTCACGGCACGGCTGCCGCGTCCCCGTGAACATGCACCGGTCCTTGATCTTGCAGCTCCTGCAGATGGGGACACCACACACGTCACACGACTTCAAGCGAGCACCCGTTAGCAGGCTCTTGTTCCCACGAATGCACATGGAGCACACGCTCTTCTTCGTGAGCGCCTTGAAAAGCCTGCGCTCGTCGTGGTTCCGAAGCGCCAAGAGCGTGAGCTTCTTGGCCTCGCCGCAGCTTGCGCCTCTCACGAGTCCATCCATGACGGACGTCGTCGCGTGGGGGAGCACGAGCTTGAGCAGCCCTCCCCCGGCCAAGTCGAAGATGCCGCGTCCCATCACATCGACAGACCGCGGGGTGGACTCCCGAAGCAGGAACGAGAAGAACACCTTGGCACGGAGCACTTTCGTCTTGCGATAGTCGAACGGCGGGCACTCGGGTACATCCACCGAGTGCAGCACGACGTAGCCGTAAGGTCTCCCGTTTCCATCCGTCCCCACCCCCGTAGCCTTGAGGTAGCAAACGTCTCGTGGATTGAGGACCGGCATCTTGGTCAGTACCCAGAGGAGCTCCGCCGAACGCAGCGGGTCGTCGACGGTGGACCTCTCCACGACACTTAGCAGCACCGCGTCTTGCGGCGGCGTAGTGAGTGCCAGCCCCGTCAGCATCTCCTCCTGCGTCGTAGCACTCATTCCGTACAGCATATCCTCAATCGTGCCGGTGACAGACCCGTCCGCCAGCATGCTCGGGTTCCCTCGCTCCACGGCGATCGCCGCTTCCGGGGCCTCTTCTTCCGCCGCCACCTCCTGCCTCGACCGGCCTCGAAGACGTCGCTGGTAGATTCTCAAGCCCCCCACGCGTCGGAAGAGCTTCCACTCCGCCTCCCGGACTGCCGGTTGCTGTTGCACCCGTCGCTCCAAGGAGCGGTACTCGCTCGCCAGCATGGAGTTCACTCGCCGTCGCACAATGTCGCTGTACTCCTGGCGCTTGGATGCAGAGACCTGCACGTCCCCGAAGTAGCCTGCAGGCAGCGGGAAGCGCATCGAGGGCTTGGCGTCCGCAGCCAGCTCGGCGTCGATGCGTGCGGCACTGGAAGTGGAGCTCGGACTCGGGGGCATGCACAGTACGCGAGGGTTTCGACGCTGGAAGTTCGCGAGTGAGCGGAGACTTCGCCAAGTTGGTGGAATTAGCGCCGAGTCGCCGTGCCTGCGCGTCGAAAGCGGAGCTGCATGCCTGCGCATGCTCCCACGCTCTAGACAGCACCTGGCACGCTCCTCAACGAGCTGTAGCTGTCGTCTGAAGGACAGGCTGCAGTTCAGCCATGCAATAGCATGGTGCAGTCTGGCGTCTCTGCTGCCAGTGGATCATCTGAAGCCGGCGCCAGTGCGAATCAGCGCTCAAGGCTGGAGCTGCCTGCAGCCAAGTGCGGCTGCATTGGTGTCCGGTGGCGTTCGCTGTCGACCAGCGGAATGTACGAGAACGGCCAGTACACGGCCCCTACGGATAGTCCGCCCATACAAACACCAAGTCAAAAAAACATAAAAAAGCCGGGCGTTCGCTTACGACCAGCGGAATGTGGATTTTCGCTATACTTAAACGAGAGAGGTCTGAGAACAGAGCACCACACCACTTTTAAGTGCACCACGTAGACGACTCTCAACCAACAACCACTAACTATTCAACCAGCAACCAGATCTCCGCCGGCCGCCATGGACGCCGCCTCCCACGACGACGAGATGCTGGCGCTGGCGCTGCCCACGTCGCCCACGCTGCTGCCGCTGGGCTCGTCGCCCTCCTCCGGCGGCGCCCACCACCACCGCCAGCAGCTGAGCGTGCAGCAGTACTTCCAGACCGAGAGCGGCGGCGCCGGGGACTTTAACGCCGAGATGCAGAAGTCTAACGACGAGTATCGCCGCTTAACGGACGCAATCAACCTTAACGTACCGACCGTTACCGGTTCGGGGACCGGTACAAGCGGACGTTTGGTCGCCCAGGTGGAGGACATGGCGTCGTCCACTTCAACCCGCAAAGGGAAGAAGCGGAAGCAGGGCACGAACGTGAGCATCGACCTGCAGACCAAGATCCGCATCATCGAGGTGGCCGAGCAGTACCAGTACGACCCCAAGAGCAGCTCCAGCCGCAGCAAACAGGACGGCGGCGGGCTCCAGGGCAAGGAGGTCGTGAACGGCATCCGCCTGGCCCAGCAGTTCGGGCTCAACAAGAGCACGGTGAGCCGCATCCTCAAGCGCAAGGAGGAGTTCAAGAAGGCCTACTACAAGGACAACATCTCGGGCTGCTCCAAACACATCAACAAGAAGTCCAAGTTCGACAAGCTCAACCGCCTGGTCGAGAACTGGTTCGACATGAACCGAGAGAAGAACGGCACGATCACCGACACGTTGATCCGGGAGGTGGGGAAACGGTACGCGGAAGAGCTGGGTATCGACGACTTCCGCGGGTCCAACGGCTGGGTGCGCAGCCTGCGCAACCGCAAGGAACACACGGCACGCAACTCCGTGTCCATGGAGGAGCAGGAGGCTGAGAAGAGGAAGAAGGACAACGAGGCCATTGAGCGCATGCGGCACATCTTCCCCAACGGCGTCAAGGACATGGCCGGCTTCTTTAAAGACCTGTCGACGTATCTAGAGAAGGACGGCGCTGGCATGGGCGGCTTCGGGGACTTGAGCGGCAACACTAGCAGCAGTAGCAACGGCAGTGCGAGGGATGCGGCCATTGTGCTGGCTGGGGCATCATATACAGACATGGACGAGGAAATTCCACGCGAAGACGACGGAGCGGTGGCCGAGGAGTTCCTCAAGAAGAAGATGATCGACTCCCTTCGGGTCTGGTCACAAGAGCTGATGGCGTCCGAGCTGGCGAAGCTCAAGAAGCGCATGAAACCGCGGCAGGCTGCTATCCTATAGTGCTGTGCTTCGGTGAGGGCCCTGTGTGAGTGTGTCAGCCGCCTATCTATCTGCTCCAGACGTGTATAATGCTGGTGTAGCTTCTAATGTTTGCTATTCACCCGACCTTCGCATTTTATTTCAGACCCAAGACTTATTGTTGCAGACCTGTGACGGACGCACGCGACATTGCTATTATTTCCGCCTTGGCGTCGCGTGTATCATCAATGCAGCAGCAGTCGAGCATGATCCCATCAGTGATTTCCCGCTAAATTTACCAGTCGCGAAGGTCCCCACAAGCGATTGCCCGGGCGTGTAGTGATGGCTCCTCCACGACGAATACTCCCTCGGAAAGACGCTACACTGGACCGCGCCATCAACGTCGGCATCAGTCTTCCGAGCTTTAATTTCGTGGAGGTTCGTCCTCGTTACCGACGACGTGATGGTTCACACTCCGTCGGGACGCCCGAGTTTCCAAGTATCAATGGTGCAGAGCAAAACCTGGGGCGACAGCAGTCAATAGCTTTAGACCTGGATGAAGTGCTGTATCGGACAGTTTCGCGGCGGGCGGAGCAGTTCGAGGACCCGTCGATGACTCTGGAGACCAAGGTGACCCGCATATGGCAGGCGTTGCTCCGGCACTCAGAGAGAGGTCGCTTTGGGAACCCTGAGGCTGGCGTCGTCAATCCTATCTGTACAGCGCTTTGTCTTGAGGCCACAGATCAGATTCTTACGGCTTGTGGCGCATCAGAACTGCTACGAAGCGTCCTAGTGGGTGGTCTCGCGAATTCCGTGTACACCGAATATGATCCGGATCAAGGGTTTGAAAAGCAGCAGCAGTATGCAGACATCGTTGGGCGTCAGAGCAAACAGATTTCTGCCCAAGAAGAGGAGATCGCGAAACTGGTGAAGCTACGCGAGCTTGCCGAGCAGCATGTGTTCGATCAGTTGAGTGCGGCTGATGTCGGTCAACTCCTGCAGCAAATGGACCTGTCTCGTCGTGTTAGTGCTGTGACCGAGATGCTGGCGCCTGTGCTCGATGACGAGCTGCTACTAGTGCTCTGGAATGCTACGGCCACAACGCAAGCGTCCGCTAACCAGCTACTACGAACACAAACATCAGCCAGTACTGCCGCCCAGGAAATGATGTCGTGGGATGAAACGCGAAAACGAGGTGCTGCTCTGGCCAGCCTCGTTCTCCAAGAACGAGTTCGCCTCGTGCTTCTTGTGTGGCAAAGTCTAAGTACTGAAGAGAAAGGCTTAGCCCACAAGGCGCTGGATCCGTCTATATCGGCTGCTCAGGCAGCAGCTACGCTGAAGAGTGTACTTCACGCGCTCGAGGAAACGTACGTCTCGGAGTTGATCCATCACCAACGCCAGCTTTCGCGCCGAAATCTGAATCTGGCCTCTCAACTCGGAATCATCAATGAGTTTGGTTCAAGCAAGACTGCAACGATGGGGAAGCACGTCGCCTTGGCACCTACAGCGCCTCGAGCATTAGGGAAGCTTCGCGGTGCTAGAGGCCGCTCACGTACCTTACTGCTGAGTGGCGATTCTGTGGACTCATCGTATGCGTCGGCAGAACCCAAGGCCTCGATTCCACAGGTCCTCTTGGGTGCGCTTGTTTCATCAAGTCCAGGCGGTGGGCGTCTCAGCCAAATTCAGGTATCCCCGAACCAAGGTCGTTCAAGGCCCGTGAGCTCCGGCATTTTGCCAGAGCAGTTGCTTGCATCTCACAGTGATGTCCTTCGCACGTGCGAAGATGTCTTTGATCTGCTCTGTGAGGTGGAACAGCAACAGGTGGCTGCCCTGGAGCGGCACAACGACGAGCCTGCGGCCAATTCCGAGGAGATCGAGGAGGGAATTCTGATGCAAGCACGTGTAAAGCTTCGAGACCTTTTGTGCACATACGTTGAGCCCTCAGAGCCTATTCAAGAGCGATTTCACCGATGCGAGGACGCACGCGAGAAGCGGTTGAAGCTGGAATGCAGTCGTTCCGATGACGAGCGCAAGGTCACGGAATTGATGCGTGCCATTATTTCTGGGCAACGCCGCAACCCTGAGCTCCTTGTCAATGCCGTGAACCGCAGCCCAGAGACGCTACTGAGTGCCATTTCTCTGAACCCGGGGATGCTCCTCTTCTCAATCATAAAGTTTCCTGAGGCAGTGAAGCGATTTCTGTCGTTGGACCCTAAAGCCAGCGACCACTTGGACTCGCTCGTGCAAAAGCATAAGGGAGTACAACTATTGTGGAGGCCTCCCGGTGGGAACAATGGTGGCCACGAGACCTTCCTTCCTATCAACAGACCGAGGAAGTTATCCATCGCTGCCGAGGAGCTGGCCATGGCTTTGCCTCCTGGTGATTCCCTGGAGCAAGGGGCGATGCTACTACTGGAATGGTTCACCTCTCACTTGAACGACTTGACGGACCTGTTACTTGAACATCCGAAGCCGCTGCAATTGCTGTTCACAAAGATGCACCAACGTGGCGATGTTTCTGCCTTCTATCAGATGATGTTGCTACTTCAGCAAACCCAAGGAGTCCAAAACTTCATCTCGCGCGCATCTGTGGCAACCCTCGAGCGGCTCGCGCTAGAAGACCAGGCTGCTGTTTTAGCCGTCCTTCGAGAGATCTTCCAATTCCGTGAGAACCGTATCGAAAACACTGGTGATAGTCCTCAGTCTGTCCGTGCGAATCACGACCTGCTGCACGAATTGCAAGCGTCACCACATCTATTGGCGTGCCTAAGCTCCATGGATCCGACTGTGTTACAGGAAGTCTTCCTAGGCAACATCGACGTCTGGGCCCCGTTCTTCGTCGACATGGTGGCTTCGAACGACACACTACTTCGCCAAAGCCTTATTCAGCGGGTACGAGAGTTCGTCTCTGCGATATCCGATCCATTATCTTACCTTTTCATTGCTTGTTTGTGCTCAGACGAATCATATTGAGGGTGGAGACACGCTGCTACGACTACTTGCTGCGGTCATCGATGGCACTACTGCGGTACTGGACCTAGAAGCTTTGGATAGAGCCCTCTGCGCTTCGGATGTGGAGCAAGCAAAGCAAAGCGAGGCCAGTGCACGGAGGAAAGAGCACCAGTGCATTTACCTGCGTGATCGCTCAACTGTGTTCCGAGCGGTGGTCGCACCTCAAATTGCTGTGGTCGGGTACAATCCTCGGCGCTTCTTGATGTGCCAGGCAGGGATATCTTCGACAAGCACTGCCGGCGCTACGACTGGTACAGCTTCTGCGCAAGACCGCGTGAGTAAGGAAAATAAAGGTGGTCGGACGCTGCTGCGCCCAGCAAGAGCGAAGAAAGCGTCAGGGTTAACAACAGCCAGAAAACCCCGTCAGCCTCGAAACGGTGACACTGGCGGGTACCAGGCTGCGCCAAGCTCCAACGGTGATACGAGTACGAGCGAGCGGCTTCTAATGGCAAGAGGAGGCGAAGTTCCGCCGATGTGGCAGCTGTACCTGCGGGTGCATATTACTCTGCAGTCTAGGGAAGACCCCGATGGTGTCAGAGAAACTCTGCCTGCTTTATCTAAGGCACGGGTGAAGGCGTTGGTGCTGGATATCTGGCTTGAATTCCTCAAGGTAGACCATCTTCAGTTAGAGACCACGAGTCTCTCGTCTGTAGCGCCATTCGTGTGCGACTATTTGGTTGCCCGGTACAATGCACCTGCGGCAGTAGGCGCTCGTCTCGAAAATTTGCTGAATGGATTGGTCACGTTCCAGGACGACTCTCGCGTGGCCTTTTTCGCCTCAGCATGTGGACTGGGAGATGTGAAGACGTCAGACGCATATGAAGCGGGCCCGCCGAGCTATGATGTGTTCCTGTACTACGTGCATGCACTAGCTCATCTTTTTTACGGACAGATGAAGATCTTCCAGTCAGGCAAGCGTCTAGATGAAACACCGAGCGGTAGCTGCCCTATTGATGTTCAGCACGCCGCGACTGTCACGAATTTGCTGTTCACCTTCTCACTGACAGAGTCGGTGCTGCGTGCGGTGCGGGCGGAGATCGAAGGGCTACCGCGCATCAGAGCTGCAGCGATGGCAGGAATGACGGACCTGCCCGTCGCAGAAAGTGCTGGCGGTGAAAACTCTGTCGAATTCATCGACGCTACGGATGACAAGACTCGTTTTGTCGAACTTGACGACGTGATGAACATCTTTTTGAAGCAGTGGACGGCGAAGACTCACCAGACTGAGGAGGTGAGCGAGACAGAATTGTGGCATGGCGTTTGTCTTTGGCAACACACTAACTTTCTGTTGCAATGGTGCTTTGACAGCGCTATCGACAGGCATTCGCTGCGAACGATTTGGGTGGAGATCGCATTGGGATGGACGAGTTCATCAAGATCGTGACGGGAGTCACTGCGGGTCGCATCTCAGCGCGGGAGTGCCGCTTAGTATTCGGTGATGCCGGCCTGGAGTTCATGAGTCTGGAGATATTCATACGTGTAACGCGTGCGTACCAGCTCCGCGCCTTTGACACGCACTTACCCGAGGTTAACCTCGACGAGCGCGACTTCCAGGACCTGCGCCTGACTGTCGGCCGAGCCAATATCGCGTCCACCCAGCGAGAGGTGGAAGATCTGGCGCGATACTGGCGAAGTGTTCGCTCCGATGTGGTGCATCAACTAGAAGCTGCACACCAGAAGAAGACCACCAAGTCCATCCTCAAGAAACAGAGCGCACTGATCGAAAAGCTAGTGGCCAGCACGCCGCCGTTGCATCAGCAGCTCCAAGTCCAACAACCGTACGCCAAGCGGCAAGCCACCAGCTCTGCACACACCGCAGCGTTGCAAGAAAAGCTGGACCGTGTGTGGCATGAGGTGCGCACCTGTGTCACTATGTTGCATCGCGCCAAGCTCACGCAGCACTACCTCAGTGGGCTCTTCATCCGATCCAACATGCTGCTCTGGATCCGTCAAGCTCGCAAGCGCGCCCGCGAAGAGGAAGAGCGGCATCAATCTCGTCTATCAACTCCTCGGCTGCCATCTAGCTTTGCAATCTCCAGAATGGGGTCCGTCCAAAGCATAACCTCGCAACCATGAACGATGTAGCCACCAAATACCATCAAAATGGCTACGCTTTTCAGTAGTCGCATATATCTTTTTGTTTCGGTGCTCGAGCTCGTCTCGTCGTGGGTAATAGTCGGACAGAGATGGAGTACGGCAACGCAGTTCCCAGTACGCAGCAGCAAGAGAGGCAGCAAAGGGAGCAAGTCCGAGGCATCCAGAGTGGCGAGTTGTTCGTCCGTCTCAACGGCGCAAAGCTTTGTGAGCCTCAGGGGACTCTCCATGGCGCCCACCCGTTCCTCCTAAAGCTGCTGCACCTTCAAGATGATGACACGTTGGCTGAGCAGCGGCTCGTACAGCCGAGTAAAGCTAAACTGACGTCTGCGCGGAAGCTGCGATGGCAGATTCGACAGCGGAGACACGCAGCAAAGAGGCGTTGGGATGCTGTACGGGACGTGATTAAGCTCTACGACGATGGGAGGCTGAGTGTGACAACGCACCACCTCGCGCCGGTTGTTAACCCCGCTTCGACTGCTCTGGATCGATACTTGCACCAGTTTCAACGGCTTCAACAAGCCTACAAACAGCACGTGACGAGCGATGTCTTGCATCTTTACGCGCTGCTCGAAGCAGAAAGTCAGTACATCACGGCATGGAGCAAGCGCGAGGAGGCCAAGTGCAGAGACCAACGCGCACTCACCAAGCTGCTGCACCAATTCAAGTGCGTGACGCCTGTTATCTTCTGCGGCGTATTTATCTCTTATCGCTTGAGGGTAGTTTCTATATCTAATATGTGACTGTGGGCAGTTCGTTCGCGCTACATCTTGAGAGTGAGACGTCGGGGCAAGTGCGAATGTGGAGACTTCCACCCTCAGACGCACAGCGCATGCGTTGCGTCAAAGCTGCTACAGAGAACATCCAGAAGCGCTTCTTTTCGTCAACAACACAGTCGCTGGAGGTTCTGGAGGTCTACAAAATCGATAACCGCGTGCTGCTGAATAGCTTCCAGAGCTATACGAGTTCGCTTGCCAAGACAAGCTCCAACATTAAAATCAAGGGGTTGTTTTGTATCGTACCAGCAGAAAGCGTCGAGCGCTGCGTTGTGTACGGTATGCACGCAGCACCAAGTGATCAGGACGCCGAGCCTCGTTTCTTGGATCTCCACGGAACCGAAGTCAAGGTCTTCAACCGCTCGATGTACGTGCTAGACACCTTAATAATGCCTCCGTCTACCGTAAAAGACTCACGTTTCTGATGAAATGCGCTATCTGCAGGCTACTACAGGGCCGCGAAGACGCTCCAGGGACGAATATGGCGTTTCGCGCGCGCTCAAAAGTGAACAATGGGACTCCATTGCAGTTCCCACGGCGGTTTAGCAGATCCAGCACACTCGAAGAAATGCGTACGACCACCGGATCATCGGCCGAGGACCAGCCACCACCCGTGCAGTATCTAGGACTGTGCCGAGTCGCCATGAGCAAGACACTACGAGTGGAGAACAACTCTGACGTAAGTTTTCCAGAGGACCCGAGTGTTGGTGCACTCCATTTTACGAACGAGGTACGCAGAAAATCATCCTCGCAGGCACATTCCGGTGCACTCATCCTTTGAGTACGTGCGTGCTTCCAGGAGGAATACTTGGTGCGATACCCGGATGCCGTTGTGCCCGAGTTCATCATCCAATTTCGAGTCAACGTTCCACCTGCCCCGCTATCCGTTGCCTTCTCTGGTGATAACATCATTCCGGTGTCGCTCACATCCACAGCGCCGAGTGTTGCGTCCAGCGCCTTCCAAGACTTCATTTCCAGCGCAGCTTTCGACAGTCCCTCGCCGATAGTATCCGCTTTTCCCTTAGCGTTGCCTCCATCCGATCATCACCGCAGCTTCTTCGCCCCAAACGGACCGCCAGGCAGCTCAAGTCCACATTCTTCTGCTTCTCAACAACAGGAGGAGGAGGTGTCTGCGAAGAAAGCCGATGAACAGCAACAGATATCAACCGAGACCGTACTGGCAAACTGCGCGCGACAGAAAACACAACTGCGAGAAGATCTGCAGCGTCTTGAGGGGTTGTTCTGGTCGCGGGCACGCGAAATCTGGGAGGAGGAAGGAATACGCAGCGGCGTTAAGATACAGCACGACAACCAGCTTCCCAACTCACGCGAAGAAGCGCAGACAAGAACCCAGCAGCTCCGCGGCGAACTCGATAGACTAAATCAAACGAAGGACGACCTGACACGTCATTCTCTCGACCCACCACCGCAACTTCGGCCCAAACACACGAAGCACCCAACACGACGACGCTAAGATAGTACGCTACGATAGTAAAACAAAATCAAGATTTTACTCAATATCGTTTTTTTACTTCTTCTTTGTCACGAATGAATCTAAACAGCTCCATCCTCACCCCTTTACGTGACAAACTCGACAATGTACTGGTGCACATCGTCTTCCCCCGGGTTCTGGAACGCGTGGACGTGTCGTTCGGTCTCGTTGACCTCCACGCACCGAAATTCCCCCGCCGCGAACGACGTCACCGGACCTGATGGCTGCAACGCGGCGTCGAGTCCTTGCGTCGCACAGGCCGTGCGGTTCAAGAACACGTACGGGTGCAAGTGCTCGTGCAGCGCACAGCTCGTGCGCGCCGGCACGTGGAAGTCCCAGAGCTTCACGTGCTGGTTCGAGAGCAGCAGGCGCGAGCCAACGCTGCCGGGCACGTTGCTCACCCGTCGAATCCGCGGGGCGTCCGGCTGCTTGAAGACCGTCAGAGCCACGAAGCCCCCGAGCTGCTGGTATTGCAGCACATTAGTCCAGGACGCTTCAACGTCGACGTCATCGACCCAGAGTCGCAACCGGTCGAGCTGGTCGGGACTGGGCGCAGCCGCTAACGGTAGCAGGAGTCGCCCGGCTGGTCGTAACATGGCGCCAAGTCGATGTGCCATGTGCTGGTCCTCCAGCAGCAGATCGGAGACTTTGTGGCTGCCACCATGGGATCCCAAGAGCCACATGGCGAAGCGAGAGCCCACGACGAGCTCTCGCGGACGGAGCTGCCCGGCCATGAGATAGTCTACAATACGACATGGGTACATAGAGGGGAGTGTAGCCATCTGTTTGATGATTATTTTGTGTGCTTCCGTTGCTGGTGATACTGTATCCACCATGTCAAGCGTTGTGTTTGTTGCCTATCCAACGACTTTGACTCACGTCAGAGGTCTGTGGGGCTGGCACGAGGCACGTACGCGACCTTCGCTCGCTTTTCTGGGCGGAAAGCAACTGGTTGTGCACTGGCAGTCGGAGTCTGGCACGTGAGTTATTAGCGAACGGGGGTCAAGTGACGCCAGCGCCCAAGGCCAGTGCAAGTGTCCGATCAGTCCGTGAGTCTTTCCAAACGATTCGTGCCTGGGAGACCAACTTAGGTGACACGAAGCCTTTAGATGGCGTTATGTTTGACATGTACTGTATCGCTCCGATCTTGAAGCGTTCCCAGATGTGATAGGCTTTCCGCCGTGTGGACGACCGACACAACAGGAAGTTACTGTGGCACAGCTCTGTATTCGTCGTAGTGCTGCAATCTTCAGCATACACCGAGACCGAAAGCTGAAGCGACTAGAAATCCACACTACCTAGTGCAGCTGTACAAGACTACTAGAGAGCACAAAACTAATGGTGAGCTGTCTAGACACTAGACAGCCGAACGTACTCGCTTGTAATGAAATACTGAGCGCGTGACTGTAGAAATGCCTTGCGTCAATGAACTGTTACGCGCCGCTTCCTAAAGCATCCGGAGCGATGGATCTTTATTAGAAGGCAGGATTTTGCTTCGTGTGACCACAGCCGGCGCCAATGTAACTGGACTTTGTGGAGTGACGGGATCCACAACGGAGGCATCTACACAACGACCGGAAACGAGACTATCGGCCTATCATACCAGGTATTGAGGGCACAACTTCGTAAAGGATCGACAAAGGATAGACGGCCACCGGATCGGCACGCACCGATTCGGGGCAGGCTCCTCACATAGTGTATGACCGCAATCCGATACAGTGCACTGGCAGTCCCTGTATCCATGTTGACTCGCTTCAACTGAGGTGAGTTTGGGTGGTTTACTGAGATTTGCTCCGAGATGGTGGAGGGATGCGGGGTCTGCTCTATCCAGACTCAAATGGTACGCAAGGCGCGAAGGTTGGGTGCCATTTCGCTAGCGACTACGAATTGGTTCATGGTAATACTGTACCCACTCGGCCATGATGTTGTGGCCTCGAGAACGTCAAACGACAAACGACATACATAGAGAGTGGCCCTGTATGCCTTTCAGTGGTTCAAAATCCGTTGCGGCACCCACCCTACGCCGCGGCAATTGCCAACGCCACATGTCAGTAGAGTTCCCGCTGTCGGCGCCCCGTCCTCGGCGTCTTCTCGAGGACAAGAGTCTATAAAAACTCAAGTTCCCCCGACTCAAAACGCTGACAAATGGCTCCACTCAACCGAAACGCAGTTGGATTCGTGGGAACTTTCCGCCATGCTTTTAGAGGAACGTTGCGCTTGCAGTGGCGCGCCCCAACGCTTTAACGCGAATGTTGCCAGCGAGGGCTGCGGTCTGCGCTCTCGTGGCCCCTATATTTGGCTGACTTGGAGCATTTTTCTGCTGACTTCCACTGAGATTTACAACAATTTGGTAAAATTGAGGCTGTCACAACCCGAAATCCTCCCGATAGTTTTGGCGACGCACCGTTTAAATGCCGCTGCGCTCCAATGTGGTTGGTATTATTATACCAGGACTACAATAGCTCGTTCTCCAGCTAAAGTCTCGCGGAGGCGCTGGTCTCTGCCAACGCCAGGTGGTTCACCCCTCGCTGCAATTGCGTGCGGCAATCATGCGACCAGCTGGACGCCAGTTTGCAATTCTCCCCGTCGACCATCTGCCAGCGAGCGAAGAGCCAACAACAGCAGACTCGACCACCCACCACTCCGTCCTTTCGCCCACAGGCCCCAACGGAGCCCTGTACCTTCACGTCGGTCGCCCCGTTCAACAGAGCTCAGTTCCGTTTCCACTCCCTTCGACTCACTTCCAAAAATGATGGCAACCACCATGAATACGAGCAACCAGTTCAGCCAGCTCCCTCGAAGCTTGAGCGGATCCAAGCGCGCGCCTGAGTCCATGAGCAACAACGGTGAACCTGCGGCCAAGCGCGCCTACTTCGGCAAGTGTCAGTACAAGACCGGCAAGTGTTTCAACGAACGCACCCTCAAGCGCAACGGCGAAGCGCACTCGCTGTGCGAGGAGCACCGCGTCAAGCAGAACTTGATCCAGCGCCGCAGCGACCGCAAGTATCAGACGGTGCACGCTGTTCGTCGTCGTGAGCGATCGCAGCGTCGAGCTGTGATGAAGAAGCAAGTCTCGATGGCGGTCGCCCAGCAACTCTTTTATGAGCACCAGCAGCAGAAGACGTTGGGCATCCCGCTGCCTCAGCACCACCCTCTGCACTTGCTGGCGGACAACTCGAACGGAAGCGCGACGCCGACTCCGGGCTCAAGTGTAATTGTGGGTTTCGCGCCGCCTATCCAGGTCCCGCAGCCTTCACCGGCCTACGGGCAGAGCGGGATGGGCACGCCTTTGGAGTTGTCGGTGCAGCCTCAGAACGTATCCGCCAACGTGACGCACAGCAAGATGGGGGCTGCTGTGGCACCTACGCCGTGCGTCAAGGACGACTCATCGCCTACGAGCATTGACGACTTGACGCCGGACTTGTTCGTGGCGATTCCCATTAGCTCTGGTGGCCACAGCATGCCGGCACTGAGGGACGACGAGATCGGAGAGAGCAGCATGGGTGACAGCTCCCACTACATGCCCATTGTGTCGTGCTTGGGCGACAAGGAGACGTGGAGCGACGACGACATCGAGTTCCTGCAGACCATTCTGCTGGCTTAGATGCCGTCTCATGGAGCTTATGCCTCCACACCCCTACCGAGTAGTTCGGTTGTCGCTATACCATTTTATTAGAGCGCCAAAGGAAGACTCTTTACCATTATCGGACCAAAATAAAAAAAACGCCATTGATCATTCTGTGTTATAATATGTGTTCTAGCCACCCATTGCTATCAATCATAGCCACGGATACCTCGTGGCGAACGAAGCACGAAACAAAGCTGAACAGCATCCACACTCCACTTTGACATGCTTTATCCTTGCATACTGGAAGTTGCAGCTGTTTCAGTCGCCAGCGTTTGTACGCACGGACTCGAACTTGCTTTGTGGTGCAAGCGAGCACAAGCAGCACGGCGGCATTCGATACAAACACCTTGAGCTCGCAGTCGACTGTATTAATAATCCCCACCGAAAAACGCGCAGGGAATATACGGAGGGCAATGTGCGTACGACTTTCGCGAGTAATTTATAACAACTTGTGGTGTTTTCCGAAAGTTGATCGAAGGAAACAGGAACACTTAGCAGGCAGGTGGTAAACCTGCAGGAAGACTGGTTGACAAGTGTATTTGTTGAGTAAATTGCGTAGCTGAACGCAAGATTAAGACTGAGTGAAACCAATCTACAAGTCTCCTGAACGAGGCCGCTGGCTACACTACAAATAGTGTCGCCTTGTTGGTAGCCACGGCAGACTGAATAGGATATCACACACTTATCTCACAGATAGATGCTCACAGGCTGTGATACCGAAGTAATAGTTAATTTTAGAATATATTAGAATTAAACAACGGGATTATTAATTCTCATGATATCATTTATGCCAAACACAGGTAACACACCACCGTCTTTTCGCAAATGTCGGAGAGGTTGGTGTTCAGCCGCGCTACCTTCCGCTCGACGAATGAGAAAGGCAGCCGCTCCATAACCATCCACTCGAGCCACCGAAAGATGTCACGGCTGCGAGTGTTGACCACACGAAGCTGCAGATGATTGCGGCGTCTGGCGGCTTCTCGAGCGTCCGCCTCGCAGGTGGGATGGTGGCGATTCAGATGACTGAGGAGGTTGGTGTAGCCGTGACTGCTGGAGTAGAACTTGCTGCACATCATGCACTGGTACCGGCCTACCTCTCTTTCGGTGAAAAGAAGTAAGCAGATGTCCTTGGTGGAGAGCGGCATGGGGCTGGGCTTGGGCGGTGCTTGCTGGCGAAGGCTGCTGGCGAGAAGAGGTCTTGTTGGTAGGCTGTAGAAATCAGAGTGACCTCGCAGGCGGCGAGCAAGATAACCCACTCGTGTGAACCACCGAGCGCGATGGCAATTCGTTTCAGAATTCGAGTTTGCATCAACAAGTAGCAGCAAATATCTACGTGTGATTTATAATAACAGGTCTCTAGTTTGCAGCACCCGAAACACTCACTACATCTAGCCTCTAACTTCAAAGACTCCCACTGTGTCTAAACAAGAAGTACTCCTTCTAATATATCTGTTGCTGGCACAGTTGCGCAGCATCATCCTAGTTTTGTATGATGGCGTGCCCATTCTGTTTGGAGTAATTTAGCGGAACAGCTCATTCCTCCAGGTCCACGAAACAGTATTCTTCGGCTTCTCTATAAAGATTTTCCAGTAGTGTCAGCCTTGTTTCATGCACGGCAGCTAAACCACGGCAACAAAGTCTTCGTCAATCTCATCCCCATAATCATCTTTCGTTTTCCACACCTTGATGAGGATCCAGTTAACGACGCTTGCTGGTTGCCCATCAATCGTGTGTTGGCGTCAAACTCATTTTCAGGCAGACCCCTCTCGTTCTAGGCACTTCTTATTCTTCCGGAGTCTTCCAGATGGACGTCGCGAACTGCTTCAACCTACTCCCACAGAATAACGTACGTTAGCTCACCCACACCTGAAGAAATCATGCTTAGCGCACCTCTTCAAAATACGACGTTATGTCGGCGAATCTCAATCATTCTCAACAGACGTCGTAACAAGGTCTAAACATTTACAACGTGTAGCAACAATTACCTCAGGGACATCTGTGGGAAGCGCAACTTCTGACGAGCAATCATTTACTTTGCTCTTGCTTTTGACACTCGGTGTGCATGCGTGTATTCGTTATTATTAACGCAGTAGTCAGCGTTGAAACAGTACCGATCAATCCGGTCAATTTCTTGTCTTGATTTCCCATTGCGGCGAGGATAGTGATTGTCATTTGTGCACCACATCTGGAAGCTATATACGTGTCATTCTCGATTGGTCCGTCGGCGAATTGACGTATAGGTTCATGAATCCAATCTCGACTACATTGAATATGAAAATTTGGTAGCGTCCCAGCCAAGATATGCGAAATTGCAGCCCGAAGGTGTGCCGCTGCTGTATTTTTATCGATGCGGTTCTATCGGATTCTGGGTTGGGGCAATACCAGGAGTTTTACTTGCCGCAACAAACCAAAGATCCAACGAATCTGTGAAATACTGCTTCTGTAGCCAGGAGGCATACCGCTTTGGCGATTTTGTCTCCAACTCTGCAAAACCAACATTAAAAGCGCAGCGAATAGCTCGTGCGATCGAGAACTATGAAGGTACTCAAGCTGGGGCTTGATGATGGCTTCATAACATTCTCCTTTGGTGAGACGATTCTTATTCTCTTGAGCCAACCCGTCAAAATTTGGCCAGCAGTTGAGTAGAGCAATGTCGGGCTAGACATTTCGGAAGGCACTTGCAATCGCAAAGGCGGAATCCATTGATCCAAACCCAAGTTGGACGTTGCCATGATAAACGCTTGTACGTGCTTCTGCATAACCAAAAACAAACGAGTTTGGAAAAGTAGTATTAGCTTGGACAAATATGAACGACCCTGAATAGATAGCATGCTGGAATGGATTTGATGAAGTGTAGCGTACACTTGTGGTGTCAAAGGATAACAACGTCCAATTCAGAAAATCAGTCTTGTATGTTCTATCTGTCATTCCTACGACATTGTCACCCTGCTCACAACTACCAAAGCGAAATTCCGAATGCACTTCCTAGTCACTCCATCACCGACACATTCTCCTCCGCAAGGAAGCTTTTGGTGACCTGAGATGAGTGAATCGAGGCATTATCCTCTTGGAAGATGCACTCACGGCCGTAGCTACGATCAATAAACGGCGGCGGGTGCTCGGATAAAGTGTAAAAGTAGCACTCACTATTCTGGGAGTGTCCAGAATAACCAACTCGCTCATCCCACTGGCGCAAAACGACTCCCACCCATCTCCCTGCCTCCTCAATTTTGGTGAGTAAATCTGGGTATCGAACCACAGATTGTGCCAGTAAACGGTAGACCATCGGGCCCGTCTAGATTGAATTTCTTTTCATTGGAGAAGACGACCTGGGACCGCTTTGCAGAGTCCCACTTCACGTTTTGTCGCGCCTACATGGGGCGACTCTCTATCTGCCGCTTGGAAAGCACGATTGTCGCCATGCACTTCTTGTACTTGAACTCCGGGTGCTGCTGGAGCAGCTCCCGAATATGACGAGCGCTGAGAGACACTTTGAGCTGCTTTTAAACCTCCGGGTGCTCGATTTGACCATCGAAGCCTCGCGGATCAGCCACCGCTCAGCCGCAGGTGTGAGTTTTTCGGCCGACCGGGGGCGATTGGCAGTGCCGTAGGCGTCTAGGTTGGCGAGGAAGGCGTGTACGGGTAGTCTAGAACGCTGTAGATACTTTTCAATAGCCATCTCGCTCAACCCACACTTGTGGAGAGCAAACATCTCCTCCTTCTCCGTCAATGGTTGGCCGCTAGGCATGCACGATGCCTTCAAATCTACTCACTACATAGTGCATGATACATGGATAGATGCGTTAAACCACGTACAACAACATATGCACTTGCAAGCGGAGAACAACGACGCAAACCTGCTAAGACGCCGGGTGGCAGTATAGTTATTGCCACGACGTAAGGCGGGGCAGGCACACAATAGACTGTCGCCGAAGCTGCAGGATAGAGTGAAAGGACCACCAATCGCTTTGTATGGATGTGGCCGTTTCATTTTTGGTCTAAAAGGTTCGGTTTGATGCTTCTTATTGGCTGAATTATGCGAAAACGTTGGGGTGGCAATATAATTTCCGCCCGCACTGTATGCCATTTCTGGGCTGGTATGCAATTAATCCATTTCATACGATGGAATGCAATTAATCACCTATGGAATGCAATTCATGCGAAGATGGTATGGAAAAAAGCTTTTCTCGAGGGATGGGAGTCACAACGAGCCAGCAGACCGCACGTGTGCCTCACCCCATTTTTGCCGTTGTGAATCCGTCCAAGGTGTCCTCCATGGCGCGTGAAGCGTTAGTGCAGTGGTTGAAGCTGAGGAAGGAGAACGAGGAGTACGCCAAGAACCGCTGCAAGGACGGGAATGAAGATGTCAATGCAGTAGTGAAGAGTGCCAAGAGCTCGTTCGACGCGAATTTGTTGGCAACGTTGTGTGAGATCAGCTGGAGAGTGGAACAGAGTTTCATGACAGATAATTTCCTGCTGGAGAAAATCCTTCCAAAACCAAGAGCTGCCCAACGTGAAATAATTATTTCGCGAGGAACTGCGCATGAATTCGGCTAACAAGGACATCGATGCGAGAGTGGTTGACTACTTTCATTTGTACAACTCGCTGGTGAAGAATCACGGTTTCTCGAGTTTTTTCGAGTCGGAGCGGGGAAAGAAAGAAAAGTGCAAGCCCATCCTCAACTCGCTTCAAACCGGACTAAAGGACAAAGTCCAGAATGTGTTGGCTTTTTGCGTTCCCGAAGGAAAGAATTACATTCGAAAACTGTATGAGCTCGTCCGTCAGAAAGCTAAGGAACTGGCAATTGAGGAGCTAGCTCTGATAAAGCATAATTTTGCTCGGCGCAAACAGTTTTGCAATGACCAGGATCACGGACCGCAGCAGAAAAAACACCGTCTTGTGCAGCAGAAGTACCGTTGCGTGCAGAAGGGGAAACAGGCGAGTCACACAGGCCAACACCAGAGGAAAGGGAGTCAGCAAGGTCGTGCAGCTTCCAAAGGAGCGCTCAAAGAAGGGTGTTTTCATTGTGGCGGAGAGAACTTCTTGTCCAAAAGTCCCACAGCAGCGCCTGCCGAGTGCGACTAACTCCTCAACGATCGCAAACAGTCAGCCAAGCCGTCCACCTCCAACAAAGAAATGCACGGCTAGATTGAAACGGATTCGGCAATGCTTTCCAATGCTGGATCGGGTTGTCGTATTGTAAAACAAGCTGGGGGAAGTTCCGCTCTGTATTGACAGTGTGGCGGGTAGTTGTTGCTTGGATGAACAAATTTTTGATCGATTGAAGGAAGTGCAGCCGTGAGTCGTCTGTAATAGGTCAATGACGTCTTTAGAATGTACGATGGTCGACGGCACTAGAGTTTTAGTGGACTGGACGGTGAAATTGAACCTGATGGTACGAAGGATTGCAGGCTTTGTGAGTGTTGCTAAACCAGTTGAGTGTTTTGTCATTCCTGGAGACTCCGGCACGTTCCTACTGGTAAATACATGTTATTAACCTTGCGAATCGACGTTGAGCGGGAATTTGATGCATTGACTGTACCGTTCTCGGTCGACATGGACAGAGATGAATTCGGCGATGCAGATGGACCAGCCGTTGGGGTTGGAGCGATACAGGATGACGAAGTGCGAGCAAATGTGTTAACACTGGTAGAAAAGGCAATCCAAGCAGGTTTTCCGTGCAAGTTCAGGGATGTGTTGATTCGCATCGCCCTAAGATTTGACTGTGGAGAGTGCGTTTTGGAGCGGATCCACCGAGTGCCGGTAATGCAGATACGACTCAAGAAAGGAGCGAAGCCGTATAGATGCAAGGCTCGGATCTATCTGCTAGAAGTGCGTCGATTCTTGGATAATTGCTGCAAGCAACTGATGGAGTTAGGCTGGGTGTACGAAAACCAAGCAAGCCAATGGGCCTGCCCCACGCTTCCGGTGCGCAAAGGACAAGATCGATTGTGGGGGGTGATGCATGGTCAACATACCGACCTCGAAGATGTAAAGGGTGCAGTTTACTTCGGATTGTTCGACTTCATTAAATGATACTGGCAACGCGCATTGGCAGAAGAGTGCCAAGAGATGCAATCCTATTATGACCCACAACAAAGTTTTGACGCCGAAGAGGGTTCCCCAGGGCTGCACCGATGCCGCATTGTTCTTTCAAGCTACAATACGGAAGTGTTTGGAAGAATTGTTGCACAAGCATTTGCTGGTGTGGATAGACGACCTACTCCTTTTTGTTAATGACGCCAAGTCCAACTTGGCTAAGATGGAGAGACTTTTTGAACTGCCCGATTTCTTCGGTTTCAAGCTAAGCGTGAAGAAGTCGTGTTTGTTTAAATCTGAAGTGCGTTGGTGTGAGAAAATCATTTCGGGTTCTGGCGCCCGGCATGACCCTGAGCGACCCCCGACGCTCCAAGATCTCCTGTATTCCACCACGACAGGTGAACTCCAACAATTTTTGTACTTGACGAACTGGATGCGAGACAGTTTCGTTGACTACGCAAGAACGACTCGTCCATTGCCAGACGCCTTAGTTATTGCTTTGGCACATGCAGGCAAACGTATAAAGAGGGTAGCAGCTGGTATTGCTATCAGCCTGACTGACGAGCAACGGAAGGCGTACGATGCAGTGAAAGCGTTGTGGCGAATAGCGTGAAGCTTGCGTTCCCACGAAAGAACGTCACCATGTGTGTAATGACAGACGCGAGCGACGTCGGTTGGAGTTTAGTGATGGCCAAGTACTCGAATGGAAAGATGACGTACCGGTTCACGAGCAACAGCACGAGCTGCTCATATGCTTGAGTTGACCTTTACGGCTCGAAGTACCATTGGAGCATTATAGAGAAAGAAGCGTATCTAATTGTCTGTGTTTGTGACAAGTTAAGCTACTTGCTCCTACGGCCGAATGGTTTCCAGCTTTACTGCGACCACAGGAATTTGTTTTACGTCTTTGCATCTGGAGTTGAAGTGAAGAAGTATATCCGCCGGAAATTGTTGCGGTGGGCAAAAAAACTGATGGAATATAAGTATGAGATCCAACATATCGACGGCACATCGAACGTATGGTGAGACACGGTGTCCCGTTGGGCTGGTAACCATACACAACCGACGAGCATAAAGCAAATGACACTCCGCTCGAGAGATGTACCGACACCGGAACAGCCAACATCACGTCCAAAGAAACGGTCTCGACGAAAACGCAAACGGAAACCCAGAGAACCAACACCCAATGATCCAGTACCGCCATCACGACTCGCTATTCGCCCTGTGAACGACCCAGATTTCGAGTGGTCGAGCCGAGATGTGGTAATTGAGGCACAGGGCATAAATAAGGCGTTCAGACCGTCTAGTGCAGTGGGGGGGCGATCAAGAGGGGTGGTGTATCGATGGCAAACTGTGGATACCTGATCAAGATGAAACCTGGTTCAACGCATACTGGTAGTGGCACATTTTGGGCCGCAAGGTCACCGCGGTAGAGATGCTACGATTGAGTCGATACTGAGATTCGTTTACCTGATCCGCCTGAGGGTGCGGGTGGAGAATTTTCTCTGGGCTTGTTTGTTGTGCCATCACGTTAAAGGTAGTAAGAGGGAAACATACCGAACGAATGAACGCAACGGTGCTCTACATTGGAACTTCATATTCCTCGGCGACAGCTTTGCTACCGTTTGGTGTTGAAAAATGAAGCAACACTTTTCTGATACCATGCTCAAGCCCGACAAGTACAGTATCTGTCGAGGCCATCCTCGCATGGCATAGTCGCTATGGCATCCTGCCATTGTGGAATAGTGACCAGGGGTCGCATTTCAAGAATGCAGTGGTGCTGGAAGTGTGCCGCCGTCTCAAATCAAAGCAGGAATTCACTGTTGCATACAGCCCTTGGATTAACGGCAGCATTGAGCATGCTAACCGAGACAGCATCCAGGTGCTGAGAGCTCTATGCTTAGGGTACGAAGTTGATATGCATGATTGAACGTAATTCGTGCCTATTCTGCAAGGAAATCTTAACCACACGCCCATTCCCTCGTTGGGTAACATGCCCCCGGTCGAGCTTTTCTGAGGGCTACCACTTTCATCGCCTTTGGATTTCTGTGTGGACCCGAATAGCGTAAAATACTATCCCTATCAGAACAGCATCGAGCACTGGTTTGAAGCCATGAAGGCCACTATCCGATCTATGCACAAACCCATGATCGTTGCACGCGCACAACAAACCAAGCGCAATATACGGCGTCATCAACATGCGAAGCAGCCTAACTTCGACATGGGCTATCACGCATTGAGGTCAAGGGTGGACCATAAACACCAAGACAAGTTACTAGCAACGTGGATTGGACCGTATCAGATCACTCGGGCTGACACACACTCGTTCGTGGTGCGGCATCTTGTGGCAGGTGAGGAGACAGACGTCAACACTTCTAGGTTGAATTTTATGCAGACAGTTCATTGCAGATCTCAGAAGAGATTCGTGAGCATGTAGCGGCCCAAGGTCAAGTCTTGGCGGTCCATGAACTACGTGACTACACGAGGAATGCGAAGAAGAAAGACTACGACATCCAAGTGAGCTGGAAGGGCTTGGAGCCTATTGAGGACTCCTTGGAATCAGCGAAAGTTTTGGCTAAGGACATATCGGTGCTGTTGAAACAGTTTGCAGAGCCATATGGGGATCCTCGTTTTGAGCGCCCTGTTCTAGGACTGACCCAAAAGCAGTCGGCAACGGATTGACTGACGTATCTTGGCCGAATATGTAGCCACTTCAAGACACACTCTGATTCTGACACCTCGTCATTTCGACAACACCAACTCAAACAGACCTCTGTGTGTGTGGGGGGGGGGCGTAGAAGCAAGCCCAGCCCATTCACCTGGCGACGACCACGGACAGACGTCGCCAAGCTGGCACGAGCAGAAGTAGAGACCACAGCGCAATCGACAGAGAGGTCGTTGGCAGAAGGCGCTTCGGCAGAAGGCGCTGACAGAAGTCGCTAGCACAGGCCACCGCCACACCTAGAGGAAGAGATCACTTTGAGGTATAGCTCCAAACCATCAACAGAGCTTTGGTTTGCCAGGAAGCGCCAGCTTCCCTCGTAGTGTTCCGAAACCTACTACAAGCTCCTCGTCAACACTCTCCACATAAGCTCCCGCCAATGCAGGTACATCCTTGATGAGGCTCCTGAAAGATTCGTACAAGCCTTCAATTTCTTCAAGTCCTTTCCACTGGGCTATAAACGCGTAATCGTTGATTTCTTGATTCCAGCGGGGAGACTTAAGGTCTTCAACAGCGATAACAATTCCTTGTGCCGATATATGTCCCACTAGTTCTTGATTCACATCCGAACTGTCGTCAGCATAAAACTCCAGTTGGGAAGCATGCACATCTACTTCAGCTCCCGTGACAAGATGCTGAATACAGAACGAATATGGATCGGCGCGTACAACACGATAAGGTCGAACCAAAGTGGCGAATAACTGGCTTCCTTTTTTCTCATCGACTCGCGATCGTAAAGCGTTGTCACCTACGGCGAAATTTACCAGGTTTTCACTGTGTTCACGCTACTCGTTTAGCAATCGCTGCTTCAACCCATAACTTTGTGCATCATCTCGATACTGCTGCGCAAATTCGCCAAATAGTTATCGATGTCTGCGTGAGGCAGCACTTCCTGAAATTCTCCAGTCCCAGGAATATAAAACTCTCGAAGTGGTGTCGGACAGGGTATACCAGTAAATAACTCGACGGGAGCACAATCAGCTAGCGACGGTACTGGAGTATGGTTAAAACTCGCCTGCACCATGGACACTAAATATACCCAATCGCGGTGGTGAATCTGATATGAGTTTTAATCGGCTCTCTATTTGAGAATTAACTTTCTCATAGAAGCCTAAACTAGCCCGTCGAAAAGATCAGCCTGTCTTCCTCGAAGCTTTCACCTCGGTCTTTTCCTTTGGCTTCCATGTGGTGGGTGTACCATTTCCGTTACAGTGGGTCCTCTCTGAGGCCTTGTTCTATCGATCTGGGTCCTCACGCCAAGGCGAGTATGTATCTGGACTGATGTGTTACAATCTGGCGAGGGGAAGCATGAACACAGATGATCCCAACTCTTCTGTACGTTGGTCTCGGTGGTGAATCTTGTACTCCAGAACCAGAGTCCTCATCACTTGAAGAATATTCCTGTTTACCCTTTCGACTGATCCATTTATCCACGGACCATATGCAGATGTAAGCTGCTGCTGTGCTCGTAGCCTTCTCGAGAGTTCACGCACGACTTCGTTTTTAAAATGAGTACCATTGTCACTAATCAACGTAGGTGGTAGCCCAAACCGAGAATGTCAAGCTAGTAATGTTTCACAGTGACTGTGCTGTCGGCTGTGTCTGCAATCACTAATTCAGAGTAATGCGCAGCATGATCCTTGAGAATGAGAGTATACTTTGACTCTCCAAATCTCTCACCCACGAAAAGAAAGTCAAAATGCAGAATTGCATTGTGAGTTGAACAATCGATCGTTTCACCCATGGTCTTGGCACCATTCTCCCTTTTGTATGCGGACATAGCCGACATTGTCGTACAAAACGTGATGCACGGGAAGAAAGATTTGTGACAGAAAACAGTCGGAGCGATGTGTTCTACCATGACAGTATGGCCATGGTCGCCTTGTGCGCCACAATGCGCGATAATGAATAGTCGGTCAGTGCATTTGCTGCATCTGAAAGAACCCAGAGACGGCAATTCAACGTCAGTACGCCATCTTCACGCCGAACGGCGCTAGCTGGAGGCTCATGCTGCTCCTGCATAGACACTAGGTTCGCGAAAATGGGCCAAACAAAATGATTGTCATCTATTGGCGGGGAGAAGAAATTGTCGTTGCTGACTGGGACGAATCGACATCCTGGAGTCTAGTTGTTCCTAAAGAAACAACTTCACCAACAAGTTTGGTCGAAATACGAGCTTGGTTGCCGGCCCATCGACTGATCATATCCGCCCAAACGTTTTGCGATCCGGCCGCATGCTCAATAACATAGCGGTAGTTCGTTAGCTTCACCGACCAACGGAGCAATTTACCACGCACGTACTTATCATATGTTCATCAGGAGTAAAACTGTGAATTTAATTGCGGTGGTTGCAGAACATCCTGAAACCTTGGGGTCGGAGAAGTAAATAGTGGAGTTTATTGCACGCCATTGCATTGGGAAATGCTTCTTTCTCCAGTATTGTCCAGTTCAGTTGGCTCCTACTACAAGTTCCACTCATGCAAAGAATTAACCGGTGCTGCTGCTCAGTGATCAGAACTTTGCTGTTGTAGTTAACAACCTGGCTCACCAGAATTGCCCATCTACAATCACTCACGTCTGAAAACAAACAATTGGTGGCGTTATCATCGGGAAAATCTAGAGTCGCTGGGTTAGCCAGCATCTCTCCACAGTGTCAAGTGCTGTCATCTCGGATGTATACAATTCAACTTGAATACCCGCGGCAATTCGCATCGTGCGTAGAGTATTCGCTAGAGCTGAGTTAATTCATGATTGCAACGGCGACATCTGTCAAGAAAAATGTACCAAACTTTCTCTCATCCAGTTCACCGCGCAAACGAACTTGTCACACCATTTCACCTCAGTCTAATAGAGTCTACACTTCTTCGGAATGAGTTTGAGCCCATACTCATTCAACAGCGAGAAAAACTCTTTCAGCTTTTCCAGATACGTATCAATGTCGTCGGCGTATAAAAGCAGGTCGTCTATCCAGATGAGCAAATGCTTGGCGGAGTCGCTGCTATCTTGAGGCACGCGTGTAGGCGTAAATATCTTCTCGTCAGTCCTATATGAGAGCCATTCCCGACAGAACCCAGCAACAGGACGCTACCAAAAGCCTTTCAGAAAATCGAAAGACAGAAGTGTTGTTTACCACATGCATTTTCCATTACCAAAGACAAGGTTGACATGACTGCTGCCATAGTTCGGTAATAGAATTGAGGGATCGGTAATCGATAGCTTGTCGGAGGTCGAATAGGTCAGCTGACATTTTCACCGGCGACGCAGGACTTGCCCAACGGCTTGACGAGTTCTCGTAGACAAATCCTAAATCCACAAGGTGAGCATTGAATTTCTGTAAGAACTCACGAATATGAGGATGGTATTTCCATGGCTTACATTTGGTTGGTTAAGCTCCGTATTTCAACTGCAGTTCGAGAGGTGGTACGCGTGCAGGAGGGACGTTACCGAGCTCGAGACGCCACACATCGTATCAGACATAACGAGACGAAGTTCATCCACTCGGTTCGGCGGGAATTCACACTCCACGGCTCGTTCAATTAGTTTTGCAACAGCAACACCAACGTCATGGTCAGTGATGGAATCATTGGACGCAAATGGCGGCTTATCAACCTTCAATTCGAACGTATCTCCACTCATCTCGTCATCGTCGCGACTGGCAAGTTGTTCCAGCTGTCTATCCACATCAATCCCCAGAGCACCTAACAAATCACGACCAATAATGAACTCGGCGTCTTTCGAGGCCACGATAAGACACTGGACGTGTTCCATTGGCTCTACTGGACCAACACCGGTATGAACCAAGACATGAAGCATGGATTTCTCATATGCAATAATGGGGTGTCCACCGTAAGTCGAAATACTGATTGGTGAATCGAAATACTCTTTACTGACCTCAGGGTCGGCAGCAACCTGCAAATCCCATTACAAACACGTAATGACTGTGTAGTCTGAGCCAGTATCCAGGCAACATGGCAGCTCGAGTACACCGTTAATGGATGCCATACGAGATACAAGAGGCAACAGTTCACCGAGGAGCTTTAAACGAACTTGTCGATTCTTTTTGGCGTCACAGAGCTTTGTCATTCCGCCAATGCATCGCTTGGCATTTTGAACACGGAGACGACGGACTACGGACCGGGTTCGACTTGCCTCGATTAGTGCTCTGCGACGTAATTGGCGTGCTGGCTGTCTGTTGCTCATCTGCAAGCTTCATCTGGCGATTGTTGTTGCGTAAACCAGTCCCCATAGATAAACCTTGGCGGCCCGTCTTAGTACCAGATGCCTTAGGTTTCTCGTCAGCACGGCCAGCAAAATTCTTCTCTAGACGCTTGTTCTGCTGGAAATGCCGCTCGTGCACTTTGGCTTCCCACAGACAACATCATAAAGCTTTTTGAGATCCGACGCGGCTTCCTTGGAAGTAAGTCAGACAGGAAATTCTCGGCACAACAACGCTTGTGGCTGCGTCGCTGATATGCTCCTGCATATAATAGTCACTTGCCCTTAAAAGCCTAAAAATGAGTAGGCGATGAGGAGCCCGTATCGCTCCACCCCATCTGGATCGATCAAGAGTGCGCGTCGCTTCATTCGCCCACATACGCCAAACAACAGCTTCTCCGTCGTAAGTTGAACCCCACAAGTCCTGTAGATGGCCAATAACCTCACGAAGCGAGACTTCAGCAGTTACACCAGTCCGGTCAGTCTCTGCCGGTCGGATGCCGTCCTTTAGGAAAGCTTGACGGGCTTACTTCGTCCCGAGTCCGGCGCCATAGTCATAGATGAGGAGCGTGAATGTCTTGTCATGCACTGATTGAAGCCAAAACTTCCGGTCTTCCTCTGATTTCGAGTTATCGACGATTTACTCCTTCGCCTTGAACGCCAATAATGTGGTCCAACTGACAACAGTAGCAGACTCAAGAGCCCAAGCTCCTTCCGGTTTGGCTGCCCTCCCTTTCACGTGAGAGCTGGATTGCTCCCATAGTCTCTCCAGTATATCCTGGAATGAACATCCACCAGCGACAAAGGGATCAAGCGCGTTTCCAAAGGTGTCGCGTTCACCTACAGTTGCCTTGACGATTGGATGACCAGTCGGTAGCTGTCGTAGGTCACTGGCTGATAGCCTTCACATGACACAGGGCTGCGATGTTGTTCTGGATACGGTGCAACTCGGACACGTTCTTGGGATGCGTGTGCTGGTGATCTCGTCGCCATCTTGAGAACTGAGAGAGAACATCGGAAACACTCTCATGATGCACATCGTATGCTGTCTAGTAGTGGGTAGATTGGTCGCGCGATTGGACTCGATCGATGTAACCAATCGGCCCTGAAAATTTTGAGTAGAACCCACAATATATGAACCAGTAGTCCGTTCCAATCCAGAATCCTGCCGTTCAAGTGGTGCTCGGAGGGGGTCACATGAAGACGACCAGCGACAAGGTTAACATACCGCACAATGGACAAGCAGACAAAGTGGGGTACTGCGGCATTGGCCTGGAACTATCCCTGTTTGGGTAGTAATCTTCCTGTCGGCTTCAGCCGCTGTGGTATCACCAGCTCTCATACATGAATATGCACGTAAAGCGGGCGAACTTTCAACGCAATGGATTACCTACATCGCTCAGACAAGTTGCCTGGGTCAAAGTCTCTGATATTGTGAGGCAAGACTCCTCGTCCAACCGCCGGTAGGACGAGGAAGTCTTGGTAGGTTACTGGCTGGAGCACCTAAGACATGCAAGCGAAAGCGTAAGAGGTCGGGCGGCCAAATTCTGACTCGTAAACTTCTAGAGATGGAGTCGGCATCGAGCAAACGTACTAAGCAAAGGAAACGATCTCAAATCGGAAGCAGATGTCGGCGCCGCGCAAGTAGAGCTTGAGGCGCAGCCAGAGAGAGGCGCATTCGAGACACAGCTAGCAACGGAGACTCAGGTTGTATCAATCAGTCGTGGCAGTACAGGAGTCATGGGTGTAACCTTTATATTTTAATAAACTCAACTAAGTGGTGATCACCTGCCAATATGAGCTAAGAAAGGGTGCAATTTCCCTAGCATTGTTGCGACACTGGTGTATTTGGACGAGCAGTGACCTTTAGTGAAAACTAGTCTAAAATGACAACAGGGTCAATCCGATGCATATAGCATCACTCGATATGTAAAAAAAGTCAAAAATCGCCCTGCGTCTCCTCTTTCTAATGATCCAAGTTGCTCCTCTATCCCGTTAAGTTATTGAAACTTTTGTGCAGGCGTGCCCCGAAGCTAACGTTCAATAATATCGATCTATATATTATATGGACCGTGTGATTCATGTTAAAAAAAATACTCACTCTCATGTTGATAATATCAACATGAGGGTGAGTATTTTCTTAGTGACCTCATATTATGACAGTCACTGAGATACGGTACGGCAACCGTACCACGGCCAAGCAGATCCTTGACCGCTCCGCAAGACAGAAAAAAACGCTTTGCTACTAGCAAAGCGTTTTATCGCAAATTGCTACATGTACTGGGAGCAGATTTGGATTGTCTGCATGGCGTATTACAGTGGTGTATAGTCATTGCTTCACAAGCGCTGGGCAGTGGAAAGTGGGAAATGTATAACCTGGTAGCCGAAGAGCTGATAAAGACAGCATTTCTACGAATAGCCACGTATTACGGTCAATCTACGTGTGGGAGAGACCGCACAGCGAAGGTTGCCGCACTCTTAGCTGGTCTAGAATCGCAAAATACGACACGGAACTAATCCGCGTCGAGGTCTATCTTTATTGTATTTGGGATTTGGTATTCGCTGCTGCTGTTGCATCCCCTTGTTGAATGTACCGGTATGCATTTGAAGTGTATGTTCCTCACCTGCTCCAAGTCTCCGCTTCAACGTTACGATACATGTACATAGTGCATTAACACACACACAAGTCTGTCAGAGTTGCAACACTGCAGACAAGTCAGCGTGGAGGGGTCCAAGGGATCTGAAGGCATACAATGTCAAGTTGACAAGCCCGTAGACGTCATGTGTCGCAGACTGCGACTCGCAGTACACATGTGAGTCCGGCCTTCAGTGAGTGCGTAAATGAGACGCGCCCGTCAGCTTGGGAACTACAGATACCCCTCGCCAATTTAGTAGCCGATATCCTTAATATGCTCTCATATCTAATACATGAGCAGGTCCACCGACTCGGTAGATAGACTTTACTATGTAGGATAACTAATCAACCCTTTTTGGTCGTTTTCAGGATTAAAAGTCCCCATAAAAACTCATATTTAGAGTGTGTGTCCATTTATAGTCCATTTATAGAGACCATTCATCTTTATTTTGGTAGCATTACGCCCAAAATTTGAGATACAACCCTATAAATCTAATAAGTTGTTGCTATACTTAATGTCAAACTTGTCCACGGATGGCATTAAATTGGCGAGGGGTATCTGTAGCGCTTCTGTACACGATACGGGCAGACCTCGTAAAGGATCAAAGAGGTGTCGATGAATAGACGGCTGGATCGACACACTCCAATTTCGCATGGCTCTCTACGCACGTTGATCGCAAGCTGATCCTATCTATTAGCGTAGGCTACGCTATCCATACGTAGCGTGTCCGCACGCTGAGTCGCTTCAAGTGGACGTACAGGTGGCTCGAGATTGTGATGCGCATGTGGTTGACCTGTCGGCTACGTCTGCTCTATCCGGTACGCAAGAGGAGGGGGAGGGGGCACCATTTCACTAGCAACCACAAATTAGCGCAGAAGCGTGGGCGCTACGATCTTGTGAATACAAACAACACACACATACCAGAGAGCGGCACTCGGTTTTTCAGCAAATTCGTTCTTTGCTTCGCTGTCTCCCAGCACCACAATTGCTTGCCATGTGTCTGTAGGGTTCTGTCAGTTGGTCCGTCCTCAAGCGAGAAAGTAGTGCATGGAAGTTTTCTTTGGCTTGGCGTTCTGCTTTGTGGCGATGCGAGATGCAGCCCAACGCATTAACGCGCATATTGCCAGCATTCGAGCCGCAATTCTGCACTCTATCTTTGGCCGGGCTTATTTTTATAGGGTTCTAGGACTCCATCGAGTCGTACGCGATCTCCAACTTGAAAAAGCGATCAAGTTGTGTAGCGTTGGGCGTGTGCCGGTATCGGCATTCCAGCGATATTTTTATATTCACCGTTAATGCCGCTCAAATGTGCCGAGCGAGGCTAGCAGCATGGTCTTATTATACATGACCACAATAGCCCCCTCCATCGAAAGTCTAGTTTGGCACCAGCAACAGGTGGTTCATGCTCGCTACACATTGCGCGTGGCAATCATGCGAATACCAGTTTGCAATTCTCTCGGCCGACCGTCTGCCAGCGAGCGAAGAACAGCAGCAGACCCGTCCGGCCTCCGCCATCGAGCCCTGCATCTTCACATCGTCCCGTTCAGCAAAGCTCAGTTCCATTTCCTCTCACTTCGACTCACTTAAAAAAAACGATGGCAACCAACAAGAACAAGAACAAGAGCAACGCCTCAGCCCAGTACAGTCAGCTTTCTCGAAGCGTGAGCGGATCCAAGCGCGAGGCTGAGCCCATGAGCGTGACCTCCAACAACGGTGAACCTGCGGCCAAGCGCGCCTACTTCGGCAAGTGTCAGTACAAGACCGGCAAGTGTTTCAACGAACGCACCCTCAAGCGCAACGGCGAAGCGCACTCGCTGTGCGAGGAGCACCGCGTCAAACAGAACTTGATCCAGCGCCGCAGTGACCGCAAGTACCAGACAGTGCACGCTGTTCGTCGTCGGGAGCGCTCTCAGCGTCGAGCTGTGCTGAAGAAGCAGGTCTCGATGGCGGTCGCCCAGCAACTCTTTTATGAGCACCAGCAGCAGAAGACGTTGGGCATCCCGCTGCCTCAGCACCACCCTCTGCACTTGCTGACGGCCAATGCGAATGGTGGCGCTACGGCGACGCCGGGTGTGAACGGAATCGTTGGTCTGGCCCCGCCAATCCAGGCCCCACCGCCGGCGTCGGCCCTCACAGCGGACGCCCAGCGTGGCATCAGCACCCCTCTAATGATGTCGTTCCGTCCCCAGAGCAGTCACGCTGATCCTGCCACAGCTTCTCGCAGCAAGACGGCGGCTACATCGGCTGCATCCACTGCGGCCACTAAGGACGAGTCAACCCCAACTGGTATTGATAACTTCACGGCGGACTCGTTCCTGAGCATCCCCGTGCCCGCAGGGGGCCACAGCTTGCCGTCTCTGAGAGTCCCGGAGGCTTCGGGGAGCAGCAGCATGGGTGACGGCCTCGGCTACGTGCCCATTGTGTCATGTGCGGGCGACAAGGAGACGTGGAGCGACGACGATATTGAGTTCTTGCAGACCATCTTGCTGGCCTGAAATCTTTCTCTCCATCCTACCGAGTTGTTGTTCGGCTGTCGCTATAGCATTTTATGAGAGCGCCAAAAGGAAGACTCTTTACCATTTGTACGCAAAATACGAAGACTAATTGACCCTACTACATCCTTTCGCATTCATCCCCCTTATTGAGTCAACACAGCTAGCGCATGCAGTCGTCAGCGTTTGTGAGTGTGGACTCCTTGCCCGTAGGTACTCGACACGAGAAATCTTGAATGTAGCGCCGTCTATAGGCGCCAACGTGAGTAGCACACGACCCACCCCAACGCTCACGGATTTTCACGAGGTCAACCGCCTCGTGTCCTACGAATCGGCAGCCCGCTACGTGTGCACCCAAACACTGTACAACTTGTGGTGAAATGCCTTGTGGGCTTAACAGTGGAAACGTAGTACGCTATGAACGCGTGTTGGCGATAGTGGATTTTGACAGTCCACGGGTTAGAACCCTTAATGGCTCACATCGAGTGTGACTTCCGCATGCCATGATACAGGGTCCCGTGCCCCTGGAAACACGCGTACACGGCCATGGGACCGAATTCGAATGGGCACTAACACTCGGAGCGCTTCGAAGACAAAGTATCAGGACGGACTCCCCTTCTCCATCTCCATCTCCGCGCAGCATCAAAACTACGGTTACCGACGCGCCGATCGTATTAGTAGCCACCGCGCCAGATTTTCCTTTGGGTCAGGCGCTGGGTGTGCTGCCACGCGCGCGCTGTGCGTTTCTGCTTCGTCAACGTTGCGGCTCCTCCATCGGGTCAGGCGTTGGGCGCTGATCACTTTGTAGTGACCGCACGAAAGCAGTTCGGGCCCACGCCAGTCCGGAGCTTTCTGGCTCCGCGCCGCGCCTGACCAGGCAGTCAGCGCAGTCTCAGCACCACGCAGCGTCGGCTTTTGCGCAGTGCGGGCCAGCGAAGCCTGCCATTCAGCTCGCACAGCGGCTAACGGTAACGCGGTCGCGAGCACATGGTCATCTACTGCCGCTCTCAACGTTTTGTGCTGAGACCATGCCCAAAAGCATAAGTGGGGATCTCGTTGCAGTGCAACTGGTAAAATGACAGTTGTGAAATAGACAGGACACCAACTTCAACTTGGTCCCTACTTTAATCAAGGTTAAAATGCTGCACCGCAAAGGTCACTGCAAGCACTAAATGGATGGCATTCAGAGCCCTGGATGAGCTCGCTCGGTTCGCGGCACGTTGCGCCCATGACGCGGACAGCGCACGGGCGAGGTTGGTTCGGTCAGCTGCTGTGCTGTCAATAGCGCGCGCTTCGGCCGCAGTCCAGCGTTAAACGAGCGGGTGGCTGCGACTCGCCGTGAGCGAGGATCCCCGCTGCACACGAAGGGCGTAACGCACAATGACAGGCAACTCAGGTCGCTCGCTCGACACGCCAGTATCAGGCGCCGCTTCGCCAGCCTCGCTCATTGTTGCGAGCAGAGCTGCACGCGGGCGTAGGCAGCTTCACGCCGCCGATCGAAGGGCAAGTAATGCGCTAGAACAGCGTCGGCGCCGATGTCGACGAACGCATCGAAGCTCCGCCCGCTGCAGTCTTTTACGAACTTTAGTGGGCAGGGCTCCGTTCGAGCTGAAGCACACGCGCGTGCAATCGCCATTTCGGTGGACCAACAACGGGCGGGCGATGACTGGCCGTCCAAAAGAGAGGCGTGAGGACAACCGAGTCTCGCATGGCCTCGGGCTCGTAAAGTGGCCCGCCTTCCTGAAAAATTCCTGGGCCCACTGTTGCAGCCGCATCGACTTTCGGAGGTACTTTAAACGCGTGCTCTATCGACCTCGCCAGTCAACTTCAACTTGTCATGAATTCCCGCAGGTTTCCCTCCACTAAGGCGCGAAATGATGAGGCCAGGTATTTGTGCGGCTGAGTATTGGCACGGGTACCGGGCTCCAGTAACAAGCAGTCGGCGCATCCGTGTGTACTCACCTTCCGCTCCTGTCGCCATACATCCCGCACGATAAGGCCTGGCTCGGCCGATGGATAGTTAGTCGCGGCGCCATTGGCGTCGACACGTGCCAAACTGTCTATATGGTGGTGTCCTCAATGCCCGGCGGTCAGGCGTAGAGCGGCGTTGGCTTCGACGTCGAAGCCGGCCTTGATACGCTGATCCCGTTTCCGGGGATACGGAGCAGCTTCGCTTGGCGCGGCAAGATCGCGCGAGGCGCGACGGAGCTTTTGGCCGCGGGCCAGGATCCTGCTCCTCCTCGTGCCTGAGGATGCTCGCCCGCTGCCCGTCTACAGACCCTGCCGCCGCGAGCGCGGACATCGGCGCCCAACCTCGGGTCCGACGGCAGGTCTCATTCCTCCATTTGCTCGCCCGGCGACAATACCTGCAACGCCACTCCGCCAACGTACCCACACCTCTCACTCCATCGCCATGGTCACCTCCGCGCAGTACAACGATAGCTACCGCCACCTCCACACGCTCAAGGTCACGGCCACGATCCTGACCCACTTGGCGACTCGCACCACTCCGGCCATCCCCGGACGACACCATACCCACTCCACACGGCTACCGGGCATCCGCTCACTCTTCACCATCGACGCAGCGCAGACTGTCGTCAACATCCTGCCGCCGCTGCAATGTGCCGTTGGCCTCATCAACCTTGGCAGTCCTATCGCCGAGCATCAGTCCCCCGTCGCCAGCCCAACCAAACCCGTCGTGGTGGGCTCTCCGACCAGTCCGGGCATGACACCGGCCAGCCCACGCTGCCACGGCGGAACCACGACACCTCCACAGTTGACCATCAGCCCGAAGACGCGCCGTCCGCTGTCCCTGCACGACCTGCTGTCCGCCGAGACACCGCTCCATCCATCAACACAACGCTGCACGAGCATCCACCACCGCCGACAATGCGGCATCGCCGACTGCCTCAAGTACGCGCTGACCGGCGGGTTCTGCATCCGGCACGGCGGCGGCAAGCGCTGCAACTTCGAGGGCTGCCAGACGGTCGCGCAGAGCGGCGGGCGCTGCAAGGCCCACGGCGGCGGCAGCAAGTGCAAGGTCTCCGGCTGCGGCAGCGTCGCTCGTCGCAAGGGCTTTTGTATGACACACGGCGGGCGGCAGCAGTGCAAGGTCGACGGCTGCTCCAAGTGCGCGCACGGCGGCGGCTTCTGCATCTCCCACGGCGGCGGCAAGCGCTGCTCCTCCCAGGCCTGCAACAAGAGCGCGCAGGCCGGCGGCTTCTGCTACAGCCACGGCGGAGGCAAGCGCTGCGCCGCGCCCGAGTGCTTCCAGGCCGCGCGCAAGGGCGGGCTCTGCATCCGGCACCGCAAGCTTGCAGCAGCAGCAGCAGCACCACGCCGCGTCTGAAAGGAAAGCGGACTTCGACGTTGTAGTGACGTCAATCAAACCGAAGCGACCATCACTCACCAACTACTAGTACTAACGCTATCGTTTTACGTAAAACCACGCATACCAAGTCTCACAGTTATTTCCGCACCAACCTATTCTATCCAATTACATGTACTACAACGGGCAAACTATATCTCGCAGGTGATTCTACGAATAGCCAGTCAGTCGCAGGACTTTCGTCTTCATTTCCCCTTTGGACCCCAAGCCGACGCCAACCCGTCTGCCTCCTTCCGAGTCGCCGCCCGTCGAGAGAGAAGAAGCCCGCGCGTGTGTGTGGCTGTCTTAGCTCGATCTCTGACCGCCCTCCCGCCGCTTCTCCACTCGCTCGCGTCGCCTCCCGACCGAGTTAGACTCTGCACCCTTCGCTCGCCCGACCTACTTCAGTTACCGGGCGTTCTCAAGATGAGCGCCGCCTCAGTCGCCTTTACTACGCACCCCGAGCACCAGCCGGGGCTGTACGGGACAACCATGACGCCACCGACCCAACGGCGTCTTATTCTCGGCGCTTAGGCGTCGGGAAGCCGACCCCGGACGCGCTCTTGGCGCAGTGGCAGGCCGCCGACTCGCTCCTGGACTGGGACGAGGATGACGGTCCGTCGCTGCTGCCTGAGAGCGCGTTGGAGGCGGCAACAGCTTGCCAGGAATTGGTCCTGGACAAGCTTCGTGAGAGGAGGGATGTTGTGGTGCAGGGAGGAGAGAGGGGGAAGGAAGACGAGGAGCAAGTGGAAGACTCGCTTAACGTGGACGAAATCAGCGACTTGTTCTCGTGCGTGGAGCAGGAGGAGGCGTCCGGCTTGGACTTTGGTGTGTTCATTCAAGATGAAGATGCCTTAAACATGGAGGAGATCAGTCAGATGTTCTCGGGGCTCGACGACAGCAAGATGTGCACTAGCGACGACAGCTTGGGGGCGACGGCGTCGTCCCCTGTGGACGTTGTCGACACGAAGCAGTTGGAGATTCAAGCAGACGCTGATCTGGAGAAGGCGCTTCAATTCGTGGGCTCGTTCGAGGACGTCGCAGCTAGCCAAGAGCAGGAAGAAGCGGACGCTGAGAATGTGACCATGCTGTCGGAGATTTTTTCTGCGACGCTGGAGGACAAGGACGCGGCCGGGGCGGTAGCAGACTCGACGCCAACGTACCCACTCGCCGACTGTGAGGACGCCAAGAACGTAGATTTGGTGGCGGACCTGTTCACTTCCTTGGAGGCGAGCTGCGACGCTGCGCAAGAAGTAGATGCAGCAGACCGATCGGCGACGCGCGACTGGATTGATGCGCTGGAGGTGGACAACTTGGCTTCGTTGTTCTCGGAGCTGGAGCAGGTAGAGAAGATACAGACGAAGACGCAGACGATGGCGCCCGCCCCCATCAAGGTGGACTCGCGGATCTTCGTGCCCACATTCTCGGTGAGAATCGAGGGCGGACAGCTGCCGAGAGGACGTCGTCCAGTAGTCGGCCCCAACAGCCATTTGCTCGTCGGCCCGCCTGGCGTCCTGCTGGCTGGTCCGCCCGCTCCGTCCCGCGAGGAGCGCGTCGGCCGCTGGAAGTCCAAGCGGAAGACGCTGTCGTTCGCGGCCAAGCAGCCCGAACCGTCAATCTCCGACACGCGCCGTGCCAGCGCCTCCAAGCGCCAGCGCGTCAAGGGCCGCTTCGTCAACGACACGCACACCTTCGTTTCCATCACCGCGCTCCAGAAGTGATCCAACCCCCGCATCGATATCCTAGACCTGACCTTCCTCCCTCTTACAACCGGAAATGCATTGCAAGTTCCATGACGTTTGTTGGTACTGGGTCTCTCCCGTTTGTCTGTACAGCCTACTTGCTACTGCAGATGTCCTACATCATTCAGCTGACTGATTGATTTGGCGTGGTCTTGTAAGGGCACCTAAAGGAGGCAAACACAAGTCGACCCAGAAGAATGCGTGCCAGCGCTAAGTCAGGCATCAAGGCCGAGGCTCCAAACCGTCGTCGTCTTTCGAATGACGATGACAGGTGCAAACCTACTTGTTTCGAGCTACCGCTTGCTTTTCTGATAGCTACGAAAGACGAAGATACCATTCCGATTTTCGTTCGTGATCTCATCACCCAGCCAACATGGAGGCAATTGGCCCAGTGATCCTCGCTATGGGTAGGTCGAGTCTTTACTACACCGCATTCAATGAGGCTGTCAAGACGATGCAGGGTGTGCAATAGAAAATGTACAGCGTGTGCCAGGGCTATGCCTGTGGCCCAGAGTATATGATTCCATCTGTAGCTCTTGACTGCTTTTTCAAGTTACGCCACGTGTCCTTAATCCGCTTGTTGAAGTTCACTTCGTTTTCCTAGTTACGGACAACATTGTCCGACGCTGTCTGCAATGGACGGAATGTGCTTGTTGTCAAGAACCGTCTTCTTGTCTTGCATGAAACAAATGTTGATATCGTGGGAGCGTGCGACCCGATGGCAGATTTTCGTTCGCCGATTCTTGCAGATTGAAGCTCCCGCCGCAGACGTTATGGCAACGTTTTTCCTTTCCCAATCTTCCTTTCATTTCCTTCTTAGGAAGAAATCAAAGAAGGCTGATGTCGGCAGAGCAAGAGTCTTTGCATGGCATCAACAACGTGGTGGTGATCAATAGTTCCAGGGACGACAACGAAGTTCATTTACCCGGACCTGTGGCCAAAAGCTGCAGGTTATCCACGTTGGACTCGATCTTGCAGATGCAATTCGGAACCAGAAACCGTGACAGTCAAGTGGTGGGACCAAGCTCAAAAATGGCACCGAAATATTGTGTGCAGAGTCATTTTGAAGCTTCGTCTTTTTGGCCATCCGGCGGCTCAACTCTGGTGCCACTTTGAAGAGGATGTGAGCGTGGGGGATAATTACAGAGGACGGAACTTTAGCCACAAGGACGTCTGTTCACCAGACTTAGCAGCTAACGCGATAGTGACCTCCCTCATTTACGGCCAGTGCTATGTATTTTTAAACTGTTGCTCTTCATCAAAGCGACGTCGGAATAGTTGACAACCACGAGCGTAGTTCTTAAATACTGAACTCCCACCTACATAATTCGAGCAGTCCCTTGGTCGTCTTACTGCCCTCAGCCGCGATCTCTTGAAAGCGCATCAAGTCTTCAAGTGACACCTTTGTATGGTGAACCGGTGATCTACAAGGGACCACCTCTTTCAACGATGTATGCTTGTATGCATGATAACATGTCAGCCTGCTCGAAGTTCGACAAGATGTTGGACAGTGTTGGCTTTCGCAACTTCTCCAAGATCTCGGAAAACTTGGAGACTCGCCGTGGTGTCACTGACTTGTTCGTATTATATTAGTTGGGGGCTGACTACTATTGTGATCGTCGAATGATTTGTCCCTTCGAAAATTACAGCTATTTGGAGGGAATAGGGTAAATACTAGCTAATAAACGGTAGCGCGGAGTTATTAAATCAGGACATAATTCGGACTTGCGGCACTTTAATCTGAACGCTTACCGCACGGCAGAAATTGACTGGCGAGTGGCGAGTCATTCTCAAAGCAGCATAGCGAAGCGATGTACTCTGCAGACTTCCGTTGGCGGGCCATTACACTGTACTATGCGTACAGCGTTCCGTGTGAGCAAGTTGGCCGCATCTTTGGCGTTTCAGGGCGCACAGTTCGTCGGTGGTACAAGACGTTCAAGTCAAGCGGCCACGTACTGCCAGACAAGCGGGCTCCGGCTCGGGTGCGCGACCCGGAACTTCTCGCTTTCGTGCGCAGCTACGTGAAGCACCACCCCTGTTTCTACGTGGAGGAGCTGCAAGTGGAGCTACGTGCGAGGTTCGGCACTACAAGAGCAGGATTGCCAGCTTCCAGCATCCTACGTGTCCTGGAGTTTAACCTCGGCCTGAGCAGGAAGGTTCTAGAGCGGCGCGCGCGAGAGGCTGTACCTCGAGAGATCGAGGCGTTCACGGCGAAGATGCGGTGCTGGTACACCGATCCCGAGCAGCTCGTATTCGCGGATGAGACGTCGATGAACGGCCTGGACAGCCTCCGGCGTTACGCCTGGTCGAAGCGTGGAGAGAGCTCCATTGTCCGGGTCCCCTTCGCTAGAGGTGAACGCGTCTCTATCTTGGCGGCGTGCGACGTCGGGGGCTTTATGGCGTGGCGAACGACCCGCGGTACATCTACCCAGCTCAAGTTCCACCGCGCTTTCGTGGACTGCATCCTACCACGGCTGAATCCGTGGCCTTTGCCACGGTCTATTGTCGTGCTAGACAACGCGTGCATTCACTTGTACCCTAAGTTCGAGGAAGCTGTGCACTCGGTCGGCGCGGTGCTCGTGTTCCTGCCGCCCTACTGCCCCCAATTTAACCCCATCGAGGTGATGTTCGGCCAGCTGAAGCGCTG
>LGTU01000442.1:0-29709 GCA_001314425.1 Phytophthora pluvialis | reverse complement strand
CAAACACTTAGACAATGCATTGCACAATAATAGCCAATCAGTAGGGTAGCAAACCAGGTTGCACAACATGCCAATATTTATACAGTTCTCTACTACTACGGTACCCCCGTTTGAATTTTCTTTCATTCAAGTCAAGATGATGCGTATCTACGTGCGCGCGCTCTGGTATCAGATTTTTGTAGGACAGAATCTGTCCTACAAAAAGCGCGCCAGAATTCGAGCGCGAGCCACTCGAGCTCACCAATAAGCGTTAATCTACACACAAATAGCTATGTTTTAGTCTAATTTTCAAGCTCTAACTCAAAATATTGGCGTGGTCAAAATTTCCGACGGACCAACCGTTCAAGCTGATACATGTACAGTCCACCTCTGTTAAAAATAAGAGCACCGCAAATGATAGCAGCGATTTTGACAGTTACAAGGTGCCTAATGGTGCGATTATTTCCGGCCGCAGGACAGCACCCCGGAAAGTTAGTCGCGGAAAATTTATCGAAATCGACGCTATTGATGGCAACCCAAAATAAAGTGCACAAAATACAAATATATTTTCGGATATATTTATTCTCTGAAATTTACTTTCAGAGCTAAGCCAGGATCCCAGTCCCAGTTTCCATACACTGAACACTTGGTAATTTATGTACGGTAGATATGTCTATATAGAGAGGTTGAATACGAAGAACAAGTCAACAAAGTACTGTTTCGCTGCTTAAAACGAATACCCGGCCAAAAAGATAAATTACGTGGATATTAGAGAACTTTAGATGTTGGAATATCGCTTGGAATTGGAACAACAAAAACTAGATAAATCCAGTTAAATTCCGGATAGATTACCGGCAGATGTTCCAATACTACCATGACCAAGCACCTTGCTCAGCTGATTGTACACCATCTGCTCTAAGTTTCTGTGACTGTAGGTGTATGAAGGTGTATGCACCAAAACCGAGGTCCTCGGTGTGCGTTAGGCTTAACCGGTTCATACACGTTTGGCATTTAAGATGCGAATTCATACATTTTCCCCTATAATAAGGGTTGATCTTTTCGTGGGAGCTACTTTTGAATGTGCGTGTTTCGATCAATTGTACCGAATGGCTGAAATAAACCTGCCAATCGGGGCTTGACGGGGCTTGCAAGGCCTTGCCGAGGGCTTCCGCCATGATTTGACGAGATGTCTATTTCCAAGGTGAGCAATCGTCATTCGCTGTGTTGAACCTAACCCTCTTGAGGAAAAGATAGCTTTTCAAATCCGATCCGCCAAAAGGGGTGAAAGGCACAATAGGTCCAGTGGAATAACGAGTTGTTCCACTGGAATATATTTTTGGACTATGGCTTTTTTGTTCCAAAATGTTGAGTTAATCCAAGATCTAAAGTTCTCTATTGTCTGTGTTGCCCCCCTCGTTTAAGTGCGAGAAGGACTATCTCGCTGTTGTTGCGCGAAGGTGAGAAGTAATATTATAGAATGCAGATCCTACGTCTGCGAAGCTGGCGCAGGAGATACGAATTACCTCTCACTCACTCTCTCATTGACACGGCCGGCATCGCCAATGACGATTCGTCATAGCACTAAAGCAGATAACTCGACTGCGAAGCTGGCGCAGCAGATGCCGCCTAGAACTTCTTAGAATATGTTTTACTATACCGGTACATATATTAAAAAAGTAGGAATTTTAGAGCTTCGTCGGATGGCGCACGACTTTGTTTTCGGGGATGGGTACGTTTCCATTTGTAGCCTACTTGTCCAGCTCGTTTTTCGCCACGAGTCTGGGCGTGCGAGCCCAAATGTTCAAGGCACGGTCTGAGCGTAATGCTCCACCATTATCTGGAGCGCTCTTCGCCACAGAATGCGAGCTCAGGCAGTTAGTTTAGCTTCGCACATAGAACCACAGATACGAAGGTCGTACATTGGTGTGGTAGCAAGTTGCGCCTCTGTGAAGCAATGACACGCCTTGCTTCTGGAGTTCAAAGGTGTCCCTCCTGCAACTAGAAACAGATGCGGATATGTGCAGGAGTGCTACATGTTGTACTTCGACTTCTAACTCCTCGCCTTCCCCGACAGCTAGCTTTATGGCAACACATTCCCCAACTTGGTCTTCGAGAATCGCGTCTTTCGCAAACTTGCAGCGAAAGCACCACTATTTTTCTTATCACCTCGCGCCGCATTCTTGATCTTGTGCCGTTTTCCCGCATCCAATATTTTAGGCATGCAACGTTATTATAATAATTCATGAAGAAGGGGGAGCCCCGGAACATCCACAAGAGCAGAGTATTGAAAATATTGTTTCTATCTACCAGTCAAGACGGCTAGGAGGCATGCTCTACATCGAAGAAGATGACTACACGATATCCATAATGAGGGCGACGCCTGCAAGGACCCAGCGCGCGGGGGGCGACTTGGACTTGAGCTGCGCTGAGAAGACGTACGTGGGTCCGCGGAACTCGGTCTTGTAGCACGGGCAGACGTACGACCCCTTGATGTCCAGCTTGTCGGAAGCGACCGCCTTGCAGTTGATGACCGGCATGGGCGAGAACATTTCCTTGGGGTGCGAGCGATCCACCGTGTTGTTCTGGATGTCCCAGCGCGCGCCCATGAGGTTGAGGCCGTGGATGTAGGCTCCGTCGCGCGACGGCGCGTCCACTTCGCCGTTGCGGCGCTTGAGCACATCCGTCTGGATCACGAGCTTGTCGAGTTCCCACTGGTTCTTCTGCGCCGTGACCTGCATGATCGCGGTGAGGAACGACTGCGGGTTGATCATGCCGGAGAGCCACGTGACGCGCGGGATGTCCGCCGGGTTCTGCGTCCACTCTTCGAGCTGCTGCAGTCGCGCCTCGAGGTTCGTGAGCCACGAGCCAAGCGGGCGCAAGGACGGGAAGGCGAGTTTCTCCCATGACTTGGGCACGCGGTCCAGGAAGAGCGACTCCTGCACGGCTTCCATGGCGTCCGACATGGTGAGCTCGCCGGCGAAGCCCAGCGACAACTCGTTGAGCGAGCGCACCACTTCCGCCAGCAACCCGTTCATGGTCTCGCACTCCTGGATGAACACGTTCTGGTACGGGCCCATCTCTTCCAAGTTGCGCGCGACCTCATCGCACTCGAACTTCTTCTCGCCGATGCGAGACAGCACCATTTCCAGACCCTGCTTCGCCAATTCCAATGGGCTCATGGCCGCGTCACCTGCGGCGGCATCTCGAGGCTGCAGCTCCATGAGCGTGCGGAACAAATTCTCCGACTGCGTCGTTCGGAAGTCGATTTCAGCGTTCGGGTGCAGTCCGAAGGCCAGTGGCGAGTCCGTCTTGAGCTCCGTCTCGATGTGCTCCAAGTACTTGTCGTAGGACGACGGGGCGAGGCACATGAAGGACGGCCCTTTCTCGTCGCCCACGAACGGGAACATCTCCATCTCGTCCAGCAGCTCGTCGCGCATGTAGAAGTCCAGGTACGTGTTGGCCAGCAGCCTGTCGAAGTCGTTCACAATGTGCCCGCCGTACATGATCTCGCCGAAGATGTAGCGCAGATCGGCCCACGGGATCTTCCCTCCGGCCGAGCTCTCGAGGTAGTTTTGCAGACAAATGGCCGAGTCGCGCAGGTCCCCGAGCGAGAATGGGTACATCATGTTGAAGCCCAGCGGCCCGTACATCTTGCGCTCCATGAGCACGGCGTGGAAGTGGCAGAGCCCGAAGAGAATGGACTTGACCTTGCCCTCCGCCTCCTCGATGTATTCCTTGGGGAAGCTCACGAAGGCGCGCTTGAGGTTGGCCTTGAGGCCCGACGGCGGCTCGTTCGTGAGCTTGATGCAGCGGTTGAGTACCCCGATGGGGATGGAGTTGGACGGGTCCGACGTCAGGAACAAGCGGAAGTTCTTGTGCGAGCCCTCGAGCGCGAACTCGTCCAGCTTCTTCTCGAGCGCCAGCAGCCAGCGCGGCATCAGGTGGATGTTGTTGAGGATGACCCAGTGGCCGTTGCGGTGCGCCACCTCGAGGCGATCCATCGCGAACACGTCCTGGCCCTGGCCCATGGACACGTTGTGGTAGCTCACGCCTCGTTCGAAGCCGTACTTGACGCTGAGCTTGTCCACACCCGCCACGACATCAGCGCCGGGGGACAGGATGAAGTACAGCGGCGTCGTAGGGGTCGAGTCCAGGTACGAATTGTCCATGACCTGCAGCGCGTTGAGTGCCGAGTCGCAGTCGCAGTAGTTGCTGCCGTTGGGCAGCACCTGGCGCACGAACTCGTTCACCGCCACCGTCATCCGATCCGGACGCAGACAACGCACCACCAGCAGCTTCAGGAACGGCGTGCGGTCCAGCCCAGCCCAATCCAGCGGCAGCTTCTCGGACTCCGGGGTCACGTGGTTGTACCATTCGCGGAAGCGCGAAGACGCCTCCTTGAGGTCCTGCGGCATCTTCTGGAACTCCTCGAGCTGCGCCAACATGTTGATGGCGCTCCATTGAGCGGGCGGCAACCAGTCGATGGGGTTCGCCTCCTCTTCCGCTCCGCCCGGAGCCGCTTTCTTGGGTCCGCGCAGCAGGAACTGCATATAGGCTTCTTGCACGCGCACGTCCTCCCCCAAGATGCCGCGACGCATGAGGTTGAACGTGAGCTGCGAGAGGAAAATGAGCTTGTGCGCCTCAAAGAGGCCACGCGAGACCCACGTGAAGATGGTGATCCGCAGCGACTCGCGCAGGTTCAGCACCCGCTCGCTCTGCTTGTCGCTCTGCTGCGCGCGGTCGATCGAGTTGTAGAAGAACGTGATGAACGAGTCGAGGCTGTAGCGGTACATGTGGTCGATGGCACTGAGCGTCGTGAGCAGGAAGTAGAGCATGGCGCCTTCCGCCGCCACGGGGCGATACAGCTCGCGCGTGTTGTTGATGACGATCTCCGTCTCCTGGTTCTTCTTGACCGAGATGGAGATGTCCGTCGCCTTCTTCTTCGTCTCCTCCAGACTCTCGATCAGAGGCACGTCGCTCAGGATGTCATCGGGTGCATTCGCGAGGCGCTCCAGCAGCTGATCCTCGAGCTCCACGAGATCGATCTTGAACTTCTGGAAGGCCAGCACGAGCTCCTGCTTCCGGGCCTCGAGCTCCGGCTGCTCCTTCTTGACCACCTTCTCCAGCAACTGGTCCTCGAGGCCGCTCTCCGTGGCGATGAAGTTGATCAGCGTGCACTGCGCCGCGATCTCGGGCTTGTAGTGCGGGTTCGAGAGCTTCGTCTGCAGGTACATGAAGAAGTTGGGGTCGTACTGCACTTCCTCCCCCGCCAGCTTCAAGAAGAGGTTGGATCCTTTCTTGTACACGGCACGTCCGAGCACCGGGTCCAGCGTCGCGTCGATCTCCTCGCCGATGTTCTCGATGATGAGCACGTGGCCATTCACGATCGCCGTCTCCGTCTTGCGCAGCCACTGGTTCTGGCTCAGCTGCAGCACCACGAGCCCGCGGTCCTTCTCCTTCTCGCGAAGCCACTTGATGCCCTGCAGCTGCGGGTCGATCACAAGCGGCCAACGCTTGCAGCTCGTGATGATCGCTCCGTTCTCGATGGAGATCCGGTCTGCCGGCAGCCCCTCGCTCATCATCTTGGCGTTCTTGCCTTCGGTCGTCAGCATCGACAGCGGGTCGATGCCTTCGGTGATGGGGATGCCCTTGGCCACGAGGTCGGGGAACCACGTTTGCTGCCACAGATCCTTGCGCACGGCCTGGTCGAAGGCGCCGATGTACGACACGAAGGCAGCCGCCAGCAGCGAGTTGCCCACCACCATCACCCCCGAGTTCTTGAGCTGCTCGATCTCAATGCCCCAGCGCTCGTTCTCGCTCGCCAAGCCGTTCACGAGCTTCCCCGCGAGCAGGAGCCGATTCTCGCACGACTCTTTCATCTCCTCCACCTTGAGCTTCTCCTCGGTCGCTTGGCGCAGCGTGTTCTCCAGAGCTTCCAGCCGCTTCTGCACTTCAGCCACCTGGCCCATGGCACGCGCGAGCTGCTCCTCGGCCTCCTCTTTCTTCTTCCTCGACGCCTCGAGCGAGTCCATGAGCGGCTTCACGCGCACGTAGATGCGGTTGAACGTGTAGATGTTGACGACCCACGAGCAAATGTTGGCCGCGGCCGAACTCTTGGACGCCATCTTCTCGGCCGTGAACTCGGGGTCGGCGATCAACGGCTCGATGCGCGCAATGTCCGCCTCGGGGATGTCTTCGCCTTTGAAGACTTTGAGCGCGTCCAGGAACGCGCCCGCGTTGTTCATCATCTTCTTGGCGCGGTCCCATTTGTGGTTCTTGTACTCCTTCTCCACCAGGATCAGACACGCCTTGGTCACGTTGTCCACGCCTGCAGGCGGCTTGGGCAGACTCTTGAGCTCGGTGATGGCAGGCTTGGACAGGCAGTCGACGGCGGCGGCGGCGGCGTCCATGGCCGGTTTGGCCTGACTCAGCTCCTTTTCGGCCTCGCCCGCCAGCTCCGCTGCTGCTGCGCTGGCCGCTTCGGCCTTGAACTTCTCCTTGTTGGCGTTCTCCTGCTGCACCTCCGCTCCTGCCTTCTCTCGGCCCATTTGCTCCAGCAGCTGGTCCGTGGAGGCCTGCTTCTCGGCCACCTTGACCATCGTGTGCTTGAGGTCCACCTGCAGCTCGGCCACGTCCGCCGACGTCTTCCGCAGCGTCGAGAGTCCGTCGTCCAGGCGCGAGATCTGGCGCTGGATGTCCTCCTTGCGCTGCTTGAGCAGGATCTCGTAGAAGCTGATGAGCTCCAGGAAGCTCTTGGGCGTCACGTAGTTGTACCGCCGCTGCGTCTCGAAGTAGTTCTTGCTCATGTCCGTGACGGAAATGTGCACGTCGGCCATGTGGTTGGCCAGGCTGCGCTGGAGCGCGGCGTCTCCGACGTCCTCGAACTTCTCCAGGAAGCTGGACGCGACGCGCACGAGGGCGTCACGCGGCCACGGGTGGAACCAGTCGATGACGGTGCAGTTCACGAGGCCCGGGAAGCGACGAGCGCGAACTCGGAAGACCGCTCCGACGGGGGAGAAGCACATGACGACGCGGAAGTTGAGGCGGATTCGCAGCAGTAAGAAGTCCATGAGTGCGTCCATGGCGTCGGGGATGCCGTTCGCCTTGGCTTCCGTCCGTAGCGCCCCCAGGAGGCCATCCAGGTCTTCTTTCGGGAAGAGATCCGGGATCCAGCCCGACGACAGCATGTCGTTGATGTACACGAGGAACCGCTCGTTCACGATCTGCGAGTCCGTGATGAGGAAGACGAGGGGCAGACCCTGCACCCCTGCGACCTTGAACATCTCGGCCAGACTCTCCTTCAGGTCCTCGATGCGGAAGTTGGACGTGACCGACAGTTGACGCACGTCAAAGCCGCAGATGTGAGACGCGAGGCGCGAGAGCGACTGCTTGCCACTGCCGCCCACGCCGATGAGCATCGCGTTGCCTCCCGGGTTCCCGATGATGCGGCAGATGCGCGTCACGTGCTCCATGGCGTTGTCAAAGAGCTCGAGGTTCATCATGGAATACTTGGAGTTGTAGTCGTCCAGCTGCTCCACCAGCACCTTGTTGAGCGCCTTCATGGACGACACGGACATGTACACACTGTCGGAGCCAGCCACGGGGGTTGCGAACGTCGTGAAGATGTTCACAGGCACGGGAGTGTTGTCTTCGGTGCCGCCTGGAGCAGGAGGTGGCTGGTCGTTGAACAGCGCCACCTGGTCCAAGTCCGGCAGCGTCTTCTTGGTCACTTCGCGGATGCGGTCGCCGAACTTGAGGATGTCCTCGTCGTTGATCAGGCGGTCGCAGAACACGCGCGTGGCCTCGTGCACCCACAGGCGCGTGAACGAGTAGGCGGTGGGGAAGAACTCGCCCTTGGACCGGGTGAGTCCCTGGAAGATGTTGGACAGCTCGCGCATGTTCCAGTTGTAGACGAACTTTGTGGCGCTCGGGAGGAATCTGTTGACCATCTCTTCGTGCAGCAGGATGGACACGTTGACGATGTGCTCGCAGACGGCCATGACGGGGGAGGCAAAGCCTGCGTTCTGCATGTGTCCTTTGAGGATGGAGTTGTAGATGGTCTTGAGGTCCTCCCGCCCCGGCATCATGCACGCGAAGAGCGCGTAGTGCCGCTGCAAGCGCTCGTCAATGATGAAGGAGCCGGCTGTGGGGTTCATGGCCGACAGGTACTGGACGTCGACGATCTCTTTGCGGAAGCCCAAGTCCACGCGGTCGAAGAACGTCTTGTAGTCCATGTGCTGCCGCAGCAGCGCCAGCGAGTTCTGCGTGCCGTACGTCTCGATGTACGGCAGGTTCAAGTCGTCGATGAAGTAGATGAGCTTCTTGGTGGCGGGGGGGCCGAACATGCGTCCGGAGCGCTTGTCGATCACAGACTCGAGCTGCTGCTGCAGCTTGGCCGAGTCCGTGTAGTAGTTCATGTTGATGTTCGAGAAGAGCATGTCGTCGTCCAAGTCGCGAAGGAAGTTCTTGAGGATCGTGGTCTTCCCCGTGCCGCTGCCGCCGACGAGCATCGCCGGTCGCTGGCGGGCCACGAGCGTCTCGACGAGGAACCGAATGCGGACCGAGTCGTTCGTGCTGATCACAATCGAGTTGAACGGCGTGTCGGCCGGGCCGTTGCCAATGGAGCCCGGCGCATACTTTGGCACCTTGGTGCTCCAGCTCTCGAACTCGCCCGACTCGAGGTTGTAGAAGTAGTCGAAGCACAGACCCTCCTTCGGGTACTTGATGTTCGAGAACGTGGAGCACCAGAGTTCGTGGAAGTTCTTGCGGTAGTCGATGCTCTTGTCGACGATGAGCGGGCCGCCGAAGGCCCACGTGGCGCAGAAGACGAAGATGGATTCGATCACCTCCGGGTTCTTCCTCTCCACTGGGATGTTGCCCAGCAGGCCCTCGAGCAAGTAGCAGACCGTCGACACCTGGTTGATGAGCCGCACAGGTGCCACTTGCTTGAAGCCCTTCCGCATGAGGTCGTAGATTGGGTCCACGTACTTGTCAAAGAGTCCTGGAAGGTACGTGCGTTCAACCTCCTCCTCGCGCTTGGCCACCCACGACTCCATGAATGGGCGCCAACCGATATCGATCTCGTTGATGAAGAGGATGCCGGCTCGAGAGACCGTAGCGGGGGTGGCGTTCTTGAGCGAGTTGATCTCAAAGACCATTCGCATGGCGCTACTGAGCGGGATCCGCTCGTTCGACACAAGCGTCAGCACCTTGTTGTCGTCCATGACCGTGTTCATGGACTCGATCCACACTGCATCGATATCGCCGTCGAGCACCACCCACTTGTACGTTTGGCTCTCGTAGAACCCCTGCTCCGAGTAGTTCTTGGCCATCCCGCGCATGATGATGGACAGCACGCCGTCCTTCCAGTCCTTCGACAGCGTCATGTATCCATAGAGCTCGTCCGACGTGACGGCCTTCGGGTTGAGCGTCTCGTACACGCAAATCTTCTTCTCCTTGCCGAGGTTCCAGCACTTTGCGAGAGCCTGCCACGTCGTGGTCTTGGCGCACCCAGCAGGGCCGAGCAGCATGACGGAGTGGCGCACGTCGATTAGTTCCTGGAGCTGGCAGATCTTGAGGATGAACGAGTCGTCGTGCTGCAAGTTGTTGGCCTTGCACACCGCCACCGCCTTCTCTCGCAGCTCCATGTTGACCTTGGGCGCCACTTCAACGCCGATGAACAGGTCGTTGATAAGACGGAGGAAGATTGGCGTGTCGTGGTGCGGGATCTTGGGCGTGTTGAAGTCGCGCAGAGCCCGCATCAGCACTTTGTCCTCCTCCACGTCGGGCTCAGCGCGCTTGAGAATACCAGCGACTCGAAGCACCGACTTGACCGCACGGAGACCCCAGTCGTAGTGGAACTGCTTGGACAGCAGCTCGGCGCTCAGTTCGTACAGCGTCACGAACTTGATCGCCAGCGTGCGAGCCTGCTGGAACCCTTCGGACATGAGCATGTTCTCGCAAATGGGCTTCAAGTCTGGTCGGATCATGGCGCACGACCGAAAAAGCACCTTGAGGTTCTCCGGTAGCTCCGTGCGGCCGGCGTAACCGGGATTCATCGTGATGAAGAACCCGCACGTCGGAATGAGCGTGATCCGATCCGAAGCCCCCATGAACTCGAACTCCCCGACGACAACGGGCGGCGTGCCGGCTGGTAGCGACTGGTACTTTGCCTCTCGGTTGGCGGGGACAGCGTTGAACACGATAGCGTCCTGGATGCACTTGACCTGGGTAGCCACCACACTTAGCACTTCAATGTTGATTCGGTTGAACTCATCGAAGCAGCCCCACGTGCCGGTCTGGCACAGACCGCGGAAGATATCGGCCATCGTCTGGTAGTTCATCTGATCCGAGCAGTTGAACACGTAGCAGCACAGCGCCATCGCACGAGCCAAATCCTTCGTCGTCTCGGTCTTGCCAGTGCCAGCAGGTCCAGCGGGGGCCCCTCCCAAGAACAGCCTCAACGCCATCGTCAGCGTGATGTAGCATCGATCTGTGAGAGGTGTGATCACGAGGCGACCCGTGTTGCCAATCCATTCGTACGAGTACTTGGACCGGAAGTCCGTGATGCGGATGTCCACGTCGTAGTTCTCCTGTCTCCAGATGAAGCGGAGCTGCTGCTGCCACATGAAGCTGAGCGGTCCTTCCACCTTCTCGTCGACGAGCTTCTTCACGACATCGCGCGAGTGCACGTCAAGGGTGATCAGGGCGATGATCTTGCACCGATCCGGGCTGGACAAGTTCCCAAGCACCAGGTTAATGAGCTGCTCCAGTCGCTGGTTGCACACGGTCAGGTATCGCTTCACTGAGTCCTCCTGGCCGTTCTCGAACTCTTCTAGAGCCATCTCCGTCTCCTCCGTCCAGTAGATCTGCGTCGAGTTAAGCACAACCTGCGCTGGGTAGTCAAACAGCCACTGGTGTCGAGGCTTCTCCACGTCCCAGTTCGCGGCCGTCTCGATCGAGTCGTGCATCTCCTTGCGGAGACAGAACCGCATGGCCTCCGTGAGTTCGTTCAGCCAGCTCTCCACAGCGCCAGCCATGACGAAGATCATCGGTAGCCTGACGACTTCGCCATCCTTGGCCACCATCGTGTGTGCCGTATTGGGCGAGTCGTCCTCGAAGATGAGGTCGCACAGGGAATCGTAGCAATCCCCAAGGAACGGCATGATCTTCTTCGGGTTGTTGCCGTTCGACAGAATCTCCAGCAGCGCCACGTTCGACACGAAGTAGAACCGAGGGAAGATCTTCTTCTTCTTGTCCAGATACTCGTTGAGCGACTTCTGACACTTCTCGAGCATCGCCGTCATCTCCTTGAGCGATTCGAGACGGCTGTCCACGGAGCAGGCCAAGACGACGTTGGGCTCCATCACCGCGTTCTTCATCAGATCCTTGAAATTCGAGTCGATGGACTCGAACGTACGCGTGTCGTCCGGGAGCTGGTTGCGGATATCGGGCGAACTCAAGAAGATACTCTCCAGCGAAGCCCACTGCTTCGACACCGAGACCCACTCCTTCAGCACCTCCTCCACGTGGCCCAAGGTCTTCTGCGACGCCAGCACGCGGTCCTTGAAGAACTCGACGAACTTCCCCATGCCGATCATGGTCTGCAGCTCGAGCTGGTTGCTCTCCAGCGACTCCACGACCTCCTCCGACGGCTTGACCACGAACGTGCCGGAATCCTTGTGCGGGACGTACTCGAGGGTCAGTCGCTGCCACAGTTCCTCAATCATCTTGAGCTTTTTCTCGATCTTCTGCTCCTTGTTGGCTGTCTCCACGATTTCGCCCACGTCGTCCACGTGCAAGTGCAGATTGAGCTTCAGAAGGTCTGCCAGGGAGAACTTGGGGTCCTTGGGCTCGATGGCCTTCACGTGGCAGATGGTCGACAGCGCCTTCCAGTGGCGGTCCTGCATGGCCTCCGAGTGCAGGTCGTTGATCAGCGGCAGCACCGTCGACATGTTCTTCACGAGCTGCTCCGTGTCCTTGTACACCTGCCAGCCTTTGATGAGCTGGTGCTCGGTCGCCTCCATCTTCATCTGCTTCATGAACGCTCGCGTGTATCCTTCGAACGTGTCGGTCTGGATGCTGGTCCAGAGCGTGCTTTTCCAGTCCTCGAACGTGGCCAGCACCAGATCCTTTAGGTCCCAGCACTTCTTGAGCTGCTGCAGCTCGTACAACGTATCCGTGGTCTCCTGGTACTTGGACACCTGCAGCTCGAACAGCTCCTCGAGCTCATTGAACTCCCGCGCTTGCTGCATCTTCTTGTGCAGGGCCGACGCGAAGTTGTTCATCTGCGCGTACGCGTCGTTCGGCGTGCCCTGGAAGCTGAAGGGCGCCGTCGTTCGGAACTCGTTGCGGAACTTGCGCATGTCCAGGAAGAAGGACTCGAGCTCCTCCTTAATGGACTCCACCTCGGCCATCTGCAGGGGCATGATCTCCTCCTTCTTCTTGAACGTCTTGTTCACGATCGCTTCCCACTGCATCGGAGCTGCCTCGAGGTAATCCTGCACCGCGTGGTCTCCGATCTTGGTGTCTTCCACGTTGATGCCGTGGAGCTTCAGCAGGTGAACAGCCTCTCGCAAGGGGTCGAAGAGCTCGTTCGTCGCGTCCATTTGCTTGCGGACGTCGCGAATGTGCGTCATGACGCGCTTCAGGGCGTCCTTGTTCTTGTCCGCGACCTGCTCTTCCAGGCCTTTGATGACGGTTTCCATGAAGTCGTGGAGTCCGGAGAGCTTGTTGACGACGTGCTGATGCAGGTACGTCGTGTACTGGTAGATCCACTTGCTTACCCACGTGAGCATGGCAGTCTTGATGGGCTGCGAGTTGACGCGGAGCCATCCGATGTCCGTGGGCGTCGTCAGGTTCTCAATCTCGCTCGCCACCTGCTCGTACTTGGTGATCTTCGCGTTGAACTTGTCCAAGTCCAGCATATCCGCTCCTCCGTTGACGCCCAGCACCGTGGCTGTGGCTAGGAACGTCTGGAAGTGAGCGGCCATGTCGGATTCCCAGAGGTAGCCGTAGCCGTCGTACTTGCGCTTGAAGGCTGCTAGCATCGCCTCGTTCTCCTCCTGGTACTCGCTGATGGTGGCCAACATCATAGAGATCGTCATGTCCGAGTGCATTTCCTTGAGGTACGAGCCGCCTCCATCCGAATCCAGACGCTTGACGGCAGTCGCCACGTTAAAGAACGAGTTGATCCACATTTGAATCGTGTCGCTCAGCCCTTTGCCGTGGTTCTCCCCGATGTTCGGATTGAACTGCACTCGGTTCGCGATGAGGTCCAGTTTGATCTCGAGCATTGGTAAGCGGTTCTGGTGGTGGTGGTCTTTGTTGTTGGACTTCGCTCCACCTCCTGCTGCTCCTCCTTCCCGAGGAGGAGCTTCTCGTTCGCCTCCGTCCTTGCCTCCCGCGGGGTCGAGCTGCTTCGCTAGGAATTCCAGCGACGAGCAAATGACGCGCGCCACACCGTTGACGACGATGTTGTTAACGTAGTCGACGTAGGCCTTCCACTGCGCGCTGTTGACCCCGACGATGCCAATGTTCGACTGCTTGAGCCGGCGGTGGATTTCTGCTGCCCCCTCGCGAATCTTGAGTGTGCGCTGGACGATGTAGCTCTTGTGCTGGCGCTCGTGCTCGCTCACCGCCACCGGTTTCGCCTGGCGCTCCAGTAGCGGCAGATTCCAGGCACCAAGCGTGTCCTGGATCGTGTTGAGGTTATCCTTCAGGTTCGTCACGATCTCGTTGGCACCTTCCACGGCCTTGCGGCATTCCTCGATGAACGTGTCGATGCCTGCGCTTTTCCAGTTGAGCTCTTCGATGCCTCGTCCGGCACAGGCGTCGATGCTTTGGATGTGCCGGCGCACCAGCGGCTCCTCCAGCGGATGGATGCCTTCGATCATGGCGTTATACGGCTCCACGATGTACATGAGCTCCCCGCGGTACTTGCGGAAGGTCTCCTCTTTCCCCGAAATCTGCAGCGCCGACTGGGGCACCTCGATGCTCAGCAGCCGTAAGTACTTGATCTCGCGCAGCAGCTTCTCGAGTGCGGGGTCGAAGTTCACGCGAAGGCAACGCGTCTGCGGGTGACGCAGCAGTAGCGGCAGCTTGAGCTTCGTCTGCGAAGACGCCTCCACATCACGACTCCATTCCTCCACCTTCTGGTTCTCGTACTCCTGGAGCGAGGCCATGATGGTGCCGTAGACTTTGTAGACCTCCTTGGCCTCCTCGCGCTCCATGACGTTCTGGTTGAGCTCGCGCAGCTTCTTCATCGGGTGCTCGATTCGCTCCACGAGGCCCCGACACCACGTGAGCGCACCAGCTACCGGCGGCAGATTCCAGCTGATGGGGGGCGCATCGCGGCAGTGCAAGAACAATTCCTGCACGAGCTTCAGGTCGTGTCCGTAGCTCTGCACGAGCGCCACGTGCTTCTTCTCGAGCTCGTCCTGGATGATCGGGCGATTGAGGAGCCCCTCGAACGAGTCGAGCAGCTTGAAGCGCCCGAAGATGGTGGAGCAGTCGTCGAAGCCCTGGGTGAGCACCGAGCCCAGTCGACGCTCGAGCTCCTTGATCTTGCAGCGGAAGTCGTAGAAGTTGTCGTCGAACTTGGACGCGCCCACGTCCATGATGTCGAGCGACACGCCCTTGAACGTGTTGACGGCCTCGGTGAAGTCGGCGTGGATCTGCTGGACGCTCAGCGTCAGCGTCTTGCCCTTGGTGCCGCCCACCTCGATCTTGGACAGCTTGCTGAACTGCACAATGGTCTGCGTGAGGTCCAGGATGTCGTGGCAGCGCTCGAGGAAGCTGTCGAGGCGGACAAAGAGCGCGTTGCCCTGGATACGCCACGGGTTGGACGGGCACTCGGCGTTGGCGGTCGCCTTGTAGTCGAAGTAGATGCTCTTGAAGGCCGAGCACACCTGCAGCGTCGTCTTGAGCTGCTCCACGGCCTGGCCGGCCTCGTCTTGGTCGATGAGCGCGAAGATGAGCTCGCCGCTCAGGTATTTGCGCGCCTGGTTGATGAGCGAGTTGCAGATCTCGCGCATGAGGACCACGAGGCGCGCTGGCGTGTTGTAGTGCTTGGAGTTCTTCCAGATGAGCAGAATGATGTGGAGCATGGGCTTGAAGAGCTCCGTGAGGGCCGGGAAGTCTTCGTCGTTGTTGAGTCGGATGAACCATTCCTCCAGCGTGCGCAGGTACTTCATGTTGTCGTTGGCCTCGATCCGAGCCGTGAAGACTTCCTTGCACAGGCGAGCGAACGTGGTGCAGTACGTGCTCTTGGACCGGTCCAAGGCCGTGAGGATCTTGCGCACCTTCTTGGACTGGAGCTGGTCGAAGATGGAGTTCAGGTTGGCAGCCTTGAGCTTCCAGAACTCGATCTCGGCGTCGGGTGTCGGGTGGAGGCCTTGCTTGAGCAGGTCCTCGGGGTCCTGCTTGAGCACGTTCTTGATCTGCTTGGTCCAAATGACGATGGACCCTTCCAGGAGCGACACCTTGTTGCTCAGATTCGTGGCGTTGCCGTCGATCGGGGGCAGCGGGAGGCACGTTTCGCCCTTGGTGGCCCCGCTGATGATGGACACGGACGCCATGTACGAGTGGAACTTGTCCACCACCTCCTTGGACGCGACTTCGCCCCAGCCTTCCTGGTTGGCGACGTTGGAGAAGAGCGGGAGATAAACCTCCGCCACCATCCGCTCCAGGTACTCGACGCTGCTCGGAGTGAGCTCGTTCACCATAATGTCCGTGAGGACGTTCTTGGGCGTGATGTTCGTCTTGTGGAACTTGGTGAAGCACACGGTTTTGCCTCGCGGTAGAGTGCCGGGCATCTTGATGGAGGCGATGACGTTGTCTCCCGAGAACGCGAGCATGGTCACGTCTTCGTTCTCGAGAAACTCCTTGACGCAGTTTCTACAGTTTGGTGGTTAGCTCCATTGCGGTGAAGACTTTTCAAAGAGAACGTACTCGTTCGGTTCCGTGGCGTATTTGGCGGTGAATTTGGGGCCGACCAGTTGCGGGAACGCTGAGGCGACCCGCTGCTCGATGTACTTGAGCGGGTTCACCTCGTTCTTGTTGGACGCTCGCTCACCGTCTTCGCCCCCCATCGCTGCGACGAAGCCTCACGATGGAGGAAAATGGGTCCTCGTTTCCTCCCCTGGAGGCTTCTTGGGCTTCTTGGCGAATGGTCCGCGCTGGGGTCGCCGCCGCTTCACGCTGTTTGGATCGCAACACTTTAAAATGGAAATGGGGGGCAGCATGTAACGACGATGTCCAAGCCAAACGCGTAAAAGGTATCATGGCTGTCTCCATTCCATTATCCGAGCAAGACAGGCACTAGAGTCAACTGCTCCGGAAGGCAGATAAATGGGCTGCGAGCTTAGAACTTGCCCAGCAGCGCGGCGTACACGGCCATGACAGTCCACAGCCGGTTCTCGGCCTCGTCGAAGACCAGCGAGCGGTCTCCGTAGAACACCTGCAATGTATCACAAGCAACAAGCAAAGCGTTCGTCAGTCAGTCAGTCAGGTCAAGTCAATCCATGGATCCATCCATGCAGGTCCTTTTCCGCTGTGTCGCACCTCGTCGTGGACCTCGTCCTGGTGGCGCGGCAGGCAGTGCAGGAAGATGTGGTCGCCAGCGGCGTTCTCGAGCATCTTGTTGGTGAGCTGGTAGCCGGCGAAGGCCTTGAGGCGCTTCTGGGACTCCTCCTCCTGGCCCATGCTGATCCACGTGTCGGTGGCCACGACGTTGGCGCCCTTGATGGCCTCCACGGGGTCGCTGGTCATGACGACCTGCGTGCCGGCCAGCGCCGCGAGCCGCTTGGTCTCGTCCACGACGTCCTGGTCGGGCTCGTAGCCCTCGGGCGTGGCGATCTGGATGTTGGCGCCCAGCTTGGGGGCGGCTAGCATGTAGTCGTGCAGCACGTTGTTGCCGTCGCCCACCCAGGCGAACGTGAGCCCCTCGAACGCGCCGAAGTGCTCCTTGACCGTCAAGTAGTCGGCCAGCATCTGCAGCGGGTGGAACTTGTCCGACAGCGCGTTGATGACGGGCACCGTGGCCAGCTCGCCCAGCTCCAGGATGTCCTGGTGGCCGTAGACGCGCGCCAGGATGAGGCTGTTGAAGCGCGAGAGCACGAGCGCCGTGTCCTTGAGCGTCTCGTTCACGCCCAGCTGGATGTCGTCCGAGGAGAGGAAGAGGCCCTTGCCCCCGAGCAGGTGCATGCCCACCTCGCTCGAGATGCGTGTGCGCGTGCTGCGCTTCTGGAAGATCATGGAGCAGATCTCGCCCGTGAGCGGCTTGGGGGCCGTGGCCTTGGTGGCGGGGTCCGAGTACGTGGCCTTGAACTCCTGCGCCTTGGCCAGCAGCCCCGCGAGCTGCTCGGGCGACAGCTGCGCCGTGGACATCAGGTTCTGGCCCTTGAGCGACGCCAGCTGCGCGTTCACCGCCGCGGTCGAGAGCTGCTGCGTCTGCATGTGGAAGGCGGAGAGCGGCTGGAGAGGTGCGACGCGAGAGGCGAGTCGGCGAGTGAGGGGCAGAAGGAGCGACATCGCGTTGGGGCTGTGGTGGACGGTGGCGGCGGAGCAGCAGGGGGCCTGGTGCTGTGCTTGGGCTTTGCTCGGGGAATTGGTTTGTGAGGATACCGAGGTGGTATACATTATGCAAGTCACCCGCTGCAGCGGCGGTAAGCCCCGTGATTAGCGCGTCGGGGGAGCCAACGCTATGCACGAAGATGGCTCCGCTTTATCTTGTGGCAGAAGTCCTCGAGCTTCGCCAAATTGGCGAGTGCAGAGGTTCTGGGCTGTGCTTTGCCGCCGCGCAGACATCGCGGAAGCGCTCGCCAGAAGAATTCGCGTGTGCTGCGTGTACTGTAGCTCTGCAGCGAGCTGGTAAGTTAGCTGCTGTCTCCCGATAGGAGGGCGCTGAGTGTTTGCAAAGCTACTGCAGGTGGCAACATGTCCTGCTGTTCCGACTTGCCTGGTTCCAGGCCTCGTGCGCTTGAGCTCTGGGGATGCGTTTGTACTGTGGCAAGCACTCGGTCAAGGACCCGTCGGGTCGTGCGAATATTCCATTCGCTCTGCACGATGCCTCCTTGTGGCCTCCTGCCGAAAGTTCGCTGCGGACCAGGTAAGCCTACGCCCCTGACTATTGCTCTGCTGCTGGTTTTCTGTTGTGCCCCCCGTGCGGGTTTACACCAGGGCAGCATTGCTCTCCGTGATGATGGGCTTGCAACACAATGAGCTCATGTCGACGTGCAATGCCACAAGACGAGGAGGAGGAGGGCAAGCAGATACCGCTGTCCGGCTGAAAGTGTCCTCCTCCTGCATAGCTCGTGCATATGTGAAGACACCTGCCGAGCCGTGTAATTGCCTCTGCACTGCAACACTGTCCACCCGCTCTTGTTGAAGTGCCTTGGCTCGGCGTCAACATGGCTACACCCCGCTCCGATGATCGTGATAGTGAGCCCAAGTGTACGCGGTTCAGTCGAGCGTCCAGCGGAGCCCATACGACACGCGCACGGGCTCCTTGTTGCGCGCCACACGCTGGCAATAGCAATCGATCGTACGTACACCCACCCACTGCATTTGATCAGGATTTTCCTGTTAATCTCTCATCCATGTACACACGTCGCGACGGCCACTCGATGCAGCTGCCCGCAGCGCATCAATTCAAAGCCTCGGGCACGGCCTCTCCCCTCCATGCACTTAGATACTTTAGTGGAAGACCTGGGCCTCGGACTTGCCGAAGAAGAGCTGGCTCAGCTGGCGGTCCCACCACGACATGGCCGGACTCAGGCCGCGCTTCAGGCGGTCCTCGCCCACCTGCTTTGCCACGCGCTCGCGGGTCTTGGCGGCCGTGCGGCTGCGCTTGAGGTCGTAGGCCTGGCCGATCAGGGCCATGAAGTCGATGAACGCCTTGGTCGGGTTGAACTGTCCGCTCAGGAGGCCCCACTCGCTCGTCGCGTAGTCCGACGGGTACTTGTGGCTGCACGCAAACACGTCAACGCAAGAAACGGCGGTCGTTAGTGAGGCTTTGCATAGGGAACAGTCGTAGGCAAAACCACGTACTGGTAGTTGTGGTAGCCCTCGCCGAGCGCGCCGAGCGCCACGATGAGGTTCTCGACGGGGTGGATCTTGCGGTCGTACGGCTTGTAGCCAAAGAAGTGGGCCACGCTGTTGACCATCCACGTCATGTGCAGCACCCAGACGTGGCGGAAGACGCCGCCCACCCAGAATCCGGCCCAGGCGTCGCCCAGGTAGTAGCCCAGAGCCGTGGGCACGAGATAGCACATGAGCAGCACCGTCTTGATGTAGTGCTTGATCTGGAAGGCCACCACGGGGTCGGCCAGCAGGTCCGAGAAGTCGAGCTTCTTGCCGGCCGCGCGCACGTTCCTGTGCTTGCGTACCATGATCCAGCCCATGTGCGAGAAGAAGAGGCCGCGCTCCGAGTTGTGCGGGTCGGCCGTCGTGTCCGAGCCCTTGTGGTGCACGCGGTGGTCGCGCGACCACTCGAAGATGGTGCCCTCGAAGGCCATCGAGTTGCACAGCATGAGGAACACGCGCAGCGGCAGCTTGGCCTTGTAGCCGCGGTGCGACCAGAGGCGATGCGCGCCCGCCGTGATGCCCAGGCCGGCCGCGACCCAGAGCAGCAGCCAGAGCACGAGCAGCTGCTGGAGCGAGCAGCGCGGCACGACGAACAGCAGCGCGTAGAGCGCGCCCGCGTGCCACGAGGCCAGCACGACCACGTTGTACCAGACCACCTCGGACCACTTGAAGCCGGCCTCGGCCTGCTCCTCGGGCGCGAACAGCTCGCCCTCCTCCTCGGCGAACTCGCCGTCCACGTCCGTCGGGATCAGCCGCTCCGCCGTCGCGCGCTGGGGCTTGGAGGCGGCGGCGGCGTTGGGGCGCAGCTGGGCGGCGGCGCTCTCCTCCATGTTGGCGACCATCTCAGGGGATGGGAAAGATTCGTCCAGGAGCAGTCGGCGCGGGGCGGCAACTCGTCGAGTGAGCAGGAAGCGGGCGGAGATGACATCACGCGGAGGACACTTGCACCACCCCTAGCTCTGCTTTGGCGGCCGCCGATTGGCCAGCGGCGCCGGCGTGATCGGTTTTCGATCGCCTTGAGCGGGTTCAGCTGCAGTCCAGACGTCTCTTTGTGCTACAATCTCTTTGTGCTACGTACTGCAGCAAAGAGGCGCTTCCGACGCCTTCCGCTGGTACCAGTGGCGCTCGTGAACGCCGATCACGTTAGCGCCACGGCGGCGGACGATGGTGAGCTGCTGCAGGGAGGTTCATGTGTTCAAGAGCCTGGCTAATGCTGGGCCGACGAATCTGGCGTCATCTCTGCTCTGGCCGTGACTGGGGCCCAGGGGTTCGCCTGCGAGCCAAAATAAGACTCCCAAAGCTGCAGCCGAAAATAGCTCGACGTGTTGAAGTTGCCCCCACTATTTATAGTCGAGCGCATTGCCGAAGATAGCACGGGGCCAAGTTGCCGCCGCTTGCCTGCCGACAGACCTGCAAGCCCCGCGACGCGTTGCCTGCTTGCTGTCCATGGACGACGGCAGCAGGAGGATGACCGCCAACGCTTCCCCGCCTGCCTCGGCCTCGAGCGTGGGCGCCCCGCCGCCGGAGCTCGCCGGCATCAAGGTCTTCTGCCGCCTGCGCCAGCAGAACCAGCTCGAGAAGCGCGAGGAGGCCGTGCAATGGTACGTCGCCTCTCGCCCCCCGCTCTTGTCCTCCGGCCAGTCGTAACCCCCGCCCGCTCTTTCCCCTGCAGCACGACGGTCGTGGGGGGCCGCACCATGTTCCTCCGCAACGAGCGCTGCGAGGTGGACGAGATCCGCTGCACCTTCGACCGCGTCTTCGACGTCCACTCGACGCAGGAGGAGGTCTACACGCACACGGCCAAGCCGCTCGTCCACGAGTTCCTGCAGGGCTACAACTGGTACAGCCGCCGACCCCCGTAGCTCTTGCTGGTACGACCGCGCACTCACTCTCTGTTGTTGTGCACATGTTGCAGCACCATCTTCGCCTACGGACAGACGGGCTCGGGCAAGACGCACACGATCCTGGGGCCCAAGGACGGCGTGCTGGTGAGCGCCGATGAAGAGGGCGGCATCATCTCGCGCGTCGTCAAGGACCTCTACGAGGAAGTGGAGCACGCCAAGACCGACCCCATTGAGCTCAACGTCTCGTTCGTGGAGATCTACATGGAGCAAATCCGCGATCTGCTCGGTCCGAGCAGCAGCAGCAGCATCGGCACTCCCACGAACGGCGGGCTCAAGATCCGCGAGAGCGCGCAGCGTGGTGTCTACATCGAGGAGATGACACGCATCCCCAGCAAGTCCGAGGCTGCCATGATGGAGCTCGTCAAGAGCGGAACGCTCAGTCGCGCGGTATCCTCCACGCGCATGAACAAGGACTCGAGTCGCAGCCACACAATCCTGATGCTTTCCTGTGTTCGCCCCGTGAGCGGAAGACGAGCCACGATGTACATCGTTGACCTCGCCGGATCTGAGCTCGTGAACAAGACCAATGCCAGTGGCCGGGTGCTGCAGGAAGCCAAAGCGATCAACAAGTCACTGTCGGCGCTCAGTAATGTCATCAAGGCGCTTGGAGACGGCAAGCGCCACGTGCCCTATCGCGACTCCAAGCTCACACGTTTGCTGCAGGACTCGCTAGGAGGGACTGCCAAAACTTGCCTCATCCTTGCGGCCTCGTGCAGCTCGTACAACATGCCCGAAACGATCTCCACCCTTCGCTTCGGCCTACGCGCGAAGGAGATCAAGAATCCGGTCGTGCAGCGGACCGACGGAGGTGAAGGTGGCGCGGGGTTTGCGGCGGGGATCTTATTTAAGGAGCTCTATCAGCGTGCGATGGAGGATATGGAGGCGAAGAATCGCAAAATCGACGAGCTTCAGCGACTGCTGACTGCGAAGTACGAGGAGAACCAGCTCCCCGATGAAGTAGTGTCTGGCTCAGGTGGGGTATCATCTGCTACGGTGCAAGAAGCTGGCAAGCAGGACACGGACGTTTCTGATGGAGATCACTCTAGCCAGGACGGTGATAACGAGGAAGAAGAGGACGGTGACAGTGTTGTTGATGACGAAGAAGAAGAGAATGACCCAGCACAGACCGATGCTAAGAACATCACCAAGCTCGAGCTGGCGAATCAAGCGTTGGAGGAAGAGAACAAGCGGCTGTTTGGTGTGCTGGAAGCTCTCGAGAAGAAGCTCGACGAGGTTACTATAGACTTGTCCACTGGCAGGCCGATCCTCACTCTCTCGAGCCAACGCGAAAGTGCCATAGAAGGTGACAGAACTTCTAGCGTAGAATCTCGAGAAGCTGCAGCACCGTCACTCAAGGTGTGGTTGGAGAGCGACAACTGGCGAAAGTCACTCGAGTCTCGTTCTGAGGCTCAGGGTGAAAACTATGCGCAGCAGTCGAAGCAGCCTGATAGCAACGCGGAAAGCAGCCCTGTCCCCAGCAGCGCTGGTGAGCTGCTGGCTAGTCGGGCGTCAACTACCCAGGAAGCATTGAAAGCAGCTTCCCCGCTTAAGGAGACAATCACGCTCGCCTCGCTATCGTCACTCCAAGGAACAATTCCACCGTGCTCAACACCCGACTGCGTGCACCACGCCGACGCTGAGGCATTATCGCGTCAAATCGTAGAGCTCAAGCTCCAGCTGCATTATCTTTCAGAAAACGCGCGGCTATCACTAAGCGGCGAGAGCTACAACATCGTGATTGAGAATGCGCGACTGAAGACGCGGCTTGAGGAGCTGGAGTTCCAGGCAAACCTGTGCAACGTGGCATGCAGTCAGCTCGAGATGAAGAACCGCGCGTGCGAGACGCGACTGAGCAATCAAGAAACACACATCGGCTGCCTCCAAAACTCGCTGCAAGAGTACCAAGGGCTGTTCAAGCAGCAGATCATTATGTCGCAGGAGAAGTGCCGGCTGCTCACCGACGAGCTCGAGTTCTACAAGAAGCTGGCGAGATGCAGCCAAGAGAGCTACCAGCACCTCGGAGGCGGCACATCTCCCGGTCGCCGCAACAAGGGCAAGAGTCCGAGTCCGCGGAAAAACACTAGCAGCAGCAGCAGCAGCAGCAACGGAGTCTCGAATGCTCCGTCACTCTCTCTTCTTGCTCGCAATGGTGTGGCATCCAGTAACCCGCCGCCCTCATCTTCTTCAGTATGGCCAAGTTTCGGCTCGCTGACTAGAACCAGCAGCTCCAGCTCCGACGCCACGTTGTCGTCTCCGCTGACTTCAAGGGCGCAGCGGTTCATCGTCAAACCAACCGGGGAGAGGGCGTCAAGCACCGCGGAGCAGGCGTCGGGGTCCTCTGCGTCTTCTCAGTGGCAGAAGACGAGCGTGGGCGACTTGAGCCTGAGCTTGGACGAGTTGGCTCAGTCCGCCACGCTGCCTGCGTCCCCCGTCGCGTCCCCCGTCGCGTCCCCCTTGCAGTTGTGATAGCCCGCCCCACATAACTCAATATATGACATTCACAGCAACGAGTGACCAACCTTCTCGTTGATTTGGAGTCTAATGCTCGCCCGAGGACTGGCTGTTGGCGACCGTCGGCAGTTTCTTGTGCGTCTTCAGCTCATACTGCGCGGGCGTCCACGTCTTCATCTGCAGCGCGTGGATACGCGTCATCTCCTCCTTGAGGCAGTCGTTCACCCGGCGCTGGCGCTCCAGCAGCGACTGGCCTGCGGGCAAAAGCGAGGCACAAGGAAACAACAGACAGACAGACAGAGAGGCCGGTTAGCGCCTTTGCCGGTAGAGACGGCGCCCTCTCCTGCCCCCCACTGCACCGACCTTCGAAGCCCTCGTGCACCACCACGAGGCTGAACTTGCTCCCGCAGCCGTCCGACAGGTCCGCGGCCTCCACCAGCGCGGCTCCGATCTCGCGGCGGATCTTAGTCTCCAGCTGAGCAGGCGTCACCACGTCCATCTTGATCTCGACTGGTGGTGAGGCTAACAAGCGGTTCGTACAATTTCGGATTTTGAGGGAATCCCCCTTTGTGAATTTCCACTAAAATCTATGGAGCGTTGTTTTAACAGCCGGTTAAGTACGATCTGCTAGGTGCCTTTTAACAGAGGTTCTCACCCCGAAAGGGGACTGCCAAGCATGCTACAGTTGATGCCGATCTCCAGCTTAGCAGAAGCTGCCTTTTGAGCAATGGCAGCGTACGTGTCTCTAGTTTACATTTTCCCAGATTTTTCTTTTGTTTCTTCTCCCGAAGGCCTTCGTGGTCACAGATCTTGACGAGTCCTTGGCTAGCAGAGGGGCAATCGGCTTCAGGCCTCTTATTGGGTGAGGACACTTGCGATTAGAAGATGAAAAGAGAATGAATTAAGCTTGCAAGCATGAGCTACTTCTAGATCCTACGTTTGGCTCTCGCGTCTGAGACCCGGCTTCATCCTGCGCCAGTTCCTCCTGTCGCTCCGTCTTGGTCCCAGAGTCCAACGGGCATGTTCCCAGGTCCACTGGGCATGCCAACCTAACAAACAATATCGCTTTCACTTATTTCTCGGAACTGACGAGCCCTCTGCGAGCCAAGGCATTGTCACGAAACTCTAGACAAGGAGGACAAAAACGCCAAATTCTCTGAACGAACTCCATTAACTAAATGGCACCACTTCTGATCCTGCTGAAACTTTACGTACATACTCTCTAAGGCCAACGGAGACGCGCTTCAGAAGTGAAGAATCTGCTGCTCTGAGCCAGCTTTGGCTGTCTGTCTGTCGCAAGCGAAATGGACCCTAACCCCAGTTTATTTAAGGGAGGCCCGCCACGTAAAATATCCTGCAAGTACCATAAAACTGATAGCGACTCCGGGCCGGGATGCCACCACGGTCGCAGCCGCCCAACGCATGTGGCCATTCAAACGCGTGAGCACCTACGACTCAGAGACGGAAACGATAACGTGTGTTGGGCTCCAGACCTTAAATAAAAGGCACCGAGCAGATCGTACGTAAGCATGAATTTCATGTTACACCATGTGTACCTTTAAGTTCTCCGGTGCCGGAGTCCTTCCTCGATGCGGTGATAGTCCCGATCCGCAAAAAGGGTGACCCCACGAATGCAATGGATTACCGACCGGAAGAATCTATGCGAACCGCATTCATAACGTGACGGGCTGTCACACAAGCACGTTGCACAGAGGAAGTGTGTGCTTCGGAGTTTATACAAACTCCCAGTCAACGGTAGCTCACTAGTCCCTGGCCTGAAGGGGACTGGTACCAAAGGTAAGGTAAAAGAAAGACTGAATATATTTAAGAAGAGCCCAGTTTGTCCTGCAATACAAACTGTACAACACCTATAGTAAAACTTATAAAAATGCCCAGAGCCATGATTGAGTGACTCTCAGGATCCTTGGTCACTGTTCTCGCTTCAATGATATATGTATCCATGTAGAAAGTGATATGATCACTTTCGGGAGGGTAACCTTGTTACCCGAATGTAACCCCGCTACACATAAGTTCCTTCAGCGCCTGATAAGCTCTGGCCAGCAAGGATTTGTTCGAGGCCGACTCATGACTAGAAGCACTACAATGGTTCAAGCATTTGCTGAGAGCGATAATTGACGACCCCGACCTCGACTGGAAGGACTCACCAGCAAGATTGTATTTGGACATGCGCAAAGCTTACGATACCCTGTGTAGAAATTTCATGGCAGCAGCCCTAGGCGTCCAACCAAGATTACCTTCAGCTCTACCCGATCGATCGGGCATTCCCACCTTTCCGTCTCGCCGGCTTAGCCCGCAAGCGCTCCACCACAATCACCCCCTGTACGAGGACCTGCTGCTGCATAACAGTCAGTCCGCGCATCTCGTCTCTCGGCTTCCCGTCGCCACGTTCGCTTCCTCAGTGTCGTACCCGAATGTTGGCCCGACTTGATCGGCCTCGCCCAGGAATGCTTGCGGCCGATTTGAACTCATTCAGGCTCGCCCTAACCCATATCATGCGGGCGACCAATCACCCCGCTTAAATCCGAGAAATGCCCTGATTGGCCAGGACTGACTCGTTCCCACACTTTCACCTGCGAGCGGTTCCCCAGAGCCGCCATTTACGCGAGGGGTGGCCGGACAGCGCTCGAACCTGGCGCACCCCCTTGACTCTTCTGCAGCGCCGTGACTCCAAGCTTGTTCGCCCCCCCCCCAGAGCTCCCCTGACGCTTCCTGGTACGTTTCCCAGCAAAATTGGTCATCGTCTACGTTGTCGGCAATCTACTTGTCGCCGATCGGCCCACTGACCGAGCTAGTGTGCGGTCTGGGCAGGATGAACACGTTCTCAGGATATCCAGGATCATATATATATGTATATATCCAGCTTGTGTTGTCGCCCGACCCACTGTCGGTGACCGCTGCATCGACCCCAGCGAGACGACTCGCTAACGATCCCGGTTCTAGATCGAGCAAGGTACGAGATCGCGTTATTTTCATTCATGTATGTAGTGAGGCTGAAAGTTCTCCGTCATGACGATGCGACTGTTTGTCAGGTCTTGCTGCTTGAAGTCAATCGAATACCAGCCGTACCAAATCGCAGTGGCTCGTATTGATCAGACCGGCCAACGGTGCAACCGTGCCCAGCACATATCATCACGAGCCATCACGCCAGTGCTGGGAACATATCGGCATGCACTAGATGCAGCCCAACTTCAACTTCTGATCGCCGTATCGGATATTTATCCACCCGTTTCAGTCCGACCTGATCGACCTCAAGTTCAGATCGATCAGTATCTTGCGTGACGCCATCACGAGGTCCAACAAGTTGTAGCCGATCACTACCGCTCCACCGCCTCGCGCGACATAAAGGCAAATTCCAGACCGTCGCGAACCGCATCTGATGCTCTGGAAGTAAGGTAGCTGATGCCCTCCGAGATGCACTGCTTGGCGTAACCAACATTAAGAGTCATTCTTCTTCTTGCATGGAGCGCTTCCGGACTCGGATCGGGATGGTTCGGACCATCCGATCAATACTCACCATTCACAAGTAAACCTTCCACGTAATGTGCGGCCACCCCGCACACTCGTTACTCGCTCACTCCTCCTTCGCAGCAGCCAACTTACTGCGAAGAGTCGCCCGCACCCTCTTCGTGGGACTGCATCATCTCGAACCAATTCCGACTGACACTCTCTCGCTCAAACTCGCGCAGCAGCGCGCCACAGTTCAAGTTCGCTTCGTCCACTCATGCCATTCCGTGATACCCCTTCCAGAACACTTGGAACTCCCGATGAACCCACCCATACCGCGTTTTCCGCTCCGATCGAACGTCTGCGACCCGCTCGACTTCGAACTCATCTTCGTCAAGCGTCCTCTTCCAGCTGTCTTCCGACAGTAGGGCCTCATCGAAGTCAACACGCTCAGACTCGCCCACGGTGAGCGACATACCTGGTCGATCCAGAAAATTCCTGACCAGCTTTAGCATGGACACGTGCACCATCGGAAAGATGCGGTACTCGGAACCGGCGATCTCCAACCGGGCAGCATACCGATCCACCATCTCTGCTACGCGGAACGGCCCATGCCACATGTGCACCAGCTTCTTCGTGTAGCCTTCCTTCACTCGATCTAAGAACAGCCAGACCTGCGATCCGGCCTCAATCTCATGCAGCCGCATCTCGTAATTGTGTTGGTCGGCTCGGGTGGCTTCTCGAAGACGCCCGCTGTCCTGCTCGCGAGCACGCCGGTATTGCAGCTGTACGTGATATAGCCACCGACGCCGATCTAGATCGCAATGGCGCGTGCTTCCTAGCGGCAGAGACGTTTCCAGCGTTGACCTCGGGTCCCAGTCATGGATCAGGTAGAATGGGGTGTCGCCTCGTTCCCGATCCTGTGTGGTGTTCAACGCGAACGTGAGACGCTCCGCGTACTCGTCTCAGTCCTTCTGGTTGACTTCAGCCACATACATATTGAGCGTGCGCGTCCGTGTCTGTATCGTGCGCCCCGCCGTGCCATTGCCTGCGATCGATACGCCATCGTCGCCCTCTGCCGCTGGCCTACTATACGGTTGAAAACCCGGAAAACTCGGACATAAAACCCGGTTCACGATCGTGCTGGGTTGCCTCACTCGCTCCAAAATGCCGAAACACGCACTCTTCGTAGTTCTCCGTGATCGTTTGCGCGGTGTGCGAAGCGCTCGCCTTCGCGATCAAGTACCCGGTGAACAAGTCAACCCAGATCAAGAGCTCGGTGTTCCCCTTGAACGACTTCGGCAGCGACGGGATGTGGTCTGTCGCGACAATCTGAAACGGGTACGTGGCTCGCATGCTCCCGGTGATTCCTCCCGGATGAGTGGTCGCCCTTTCCCAGTCTCACAATCAACGTATTCTCCCAGAAACCGTTGGACACTCCGACATAGGCCTCTCAAGTGAAAGTGCTTCCCGATCCGCTGGTAAGTCCTCCCGATACCTTGGTGTCCACCTTCCAGGCTAGCATGGTTGTGATAGAGGAGGTCTTGTTGCAACGTGTCAGGTACCATCAGCCGCCCGATCGAGTCCCGATCTTCACCAGTCTGCCTGGCCACTGAACAGAAGAATTGCGGCTCGTTCACATCCAGATCGTAGTCGTCTGCGATATTGGCGCAGGACTTGGTTTCAGCGGTGTTAAGATCGGTCACGTCGCTCCGAAAGTATGCCTCCATGTCTGCGATACGCTTCTCTTCGTTCTGAGCACGAACAATGCGCTCACCTCTCATTCGTTGCACGATTATTTCATAGAAGCACAAGATAAGAATCTCCGATCGTGCGAGAAAGGACCCGATCGGTGAGAAAGGCGGCGCCTGTCGCGCGNTATTCAGATCGAGGCCGAGCAAGAATATGGAACATGGGATATCGAAGGAACGGTGTGGATGATGGGCGATCTGGCGGTGATCTGTTATGATCTGGCGACATCAGGGGAAGTACAAGCCTACGCAAGTGGAAACGGGGCCCGCCCGAGTGGAGCGGGGACCCGGTGCTCGTGTGGAAGCAGACGCGCTGATGGGAGTGAAGACCGAGCCCTGCCAACCGCCGACGGATCACGAACGGANATCAAGATCTACGGATTGCGAGCGATCGCGATCGGCTCTCGATCGGGATCGACGGACTGGGGCGATCGTGATCAGTCCGCGATCCGGATCGACTTACGGCAGATCGCGAACGGCTTCCGATCGAGATCTGCATACGACTTCCGACAGATCGACATACGCTTTTGATCGATCGGGGTTGGCAGATCGACATACAGGTTCAGGCGACCGGAGTTCGCAGATCGGCATTCAAGTTCCGGCAGATCGGGGGCCGATCGATCCCGATCGGGCACGATCCGCGGAGATGGTGAATTGGGAAGCTGGTGGGCTTCGAGTGGTTGAAGAACAGGCGTAAATCAGGACAGCTGGGTGTCGTAGGATGCTGTTCAGGATGGGAAGATAGGCAGAGATAGGGATAACAACAATCAGACTCGAATTTGCATTGGACTACGCAAGCGACTTCCAGACGNGCTATAGGAAGCGGCAAGCAACTCAAGGAAAGGAAGGCTCATACCCTTAAAGGCAACCCGGCCTCGGATCAAGTCCAGGCCTCCTGATCGGAGCTCGATCGATTCGCTTCGGATCAGGAACAACTACTCGGACGCAGAGCGAAGACTTCCGCGCTGCTCCACCCCTCCCCGCGTCACGCAAGACATTCTACGCTTCACCACTGCATCCTTCGGAGTCCCGAGAGAGCAGATCAGGCCCACCGACGGGTACACAAGGTGAGA
>LGTU01000441.1:0-30193 GCA_001314425.1 Phytophthora pluvialis | reverse complement strand
ATCTAAACAGCAGCTTCTAACTATGCGTACAAGTCGAGATATCGGCAAAAGTATACCCGAAAATTGGGGGTCCTATCGATTTGGCGCGCACTGTAGTTGTTAGGCACCCGAAAATAACCAGACTTTATGACAAGTGTTCGATGCTAATAGCCAATGTTTTTCCTCATTCCACGAGCAGGGTGTTATATCCAAGTACACGGAGCATTCCTTAAATACACGACGCACACGACGTTTTTCAGCTCAGTTTTGATGAATAGTGCAACCACCCTTCCTAAAATAACGTTTACAAGATGCAGCTAGTCGACTAGACGGGGCCAAGAAGCACCACCCAGGACCAACTATTGTCCTCGATCTGCTAACTGAGGCCGGCAAGTACGTCGCACCCAGCTATTTACCCTTTCACTACCAAACAAAATAGCACGAGTTAGAGGTCCGCTGCGGACCCGTAACACGAATAGTGCTGTTTACCTATTGGTGAAAATTGGTTAGAAAAGATTGTGAGTCAAACAGGGACGAGAGACAAGTTAGTTACAGATCCACTGCGGACCTCTAGCAGATCATCTTCGAAATGTTGGCAAACTTTTGTGACACAACATATGGGTTTCACTATGGATTGCTTACGTATACCCCTTATGGGTCCGCTGCGGACCCACAACTTTCGTCTGGTAGTGAAAGGGTTAACCCTTTCAAGCGGCAGAACTCTGCTCGCTGTATTTATTTTATAGTACACTTGCCGCAGCATCCGGCACCGCACTTTTACCCCGAAATTTGGTTCCAGGAGTCTTGGACACACCTCCAAATCAATAAACTGACGGATGCACTGTTGCGTCGCAAGGTAGAAGAAAAAATGATATCCTCACCTTGCCACAGCATTTCAGGTACTCACCAAGTTTCCATGTAGCCATCCGGTCGACTCAGACCGACTCAGATCGTACTTAGTGGGATCCATTCACTCGGTGGCCGGTGGGAGCCGCCCATTATCGCCGAACCAAGTGTATCAGCGCAAGTCATGTCGTTCCAGCTGCGTCGTCTCTTCGGCGGCCTGCGCGTGAATGCGGGCCAGACGGCCTGTCGCGGCCTCGAGGACTTCTTCCCGGCGCAGAAGGCGGCGGGCGAGGGCGCCAAGCCCACCAGCCTCACGCAGATGCCGGCCAACGTGGGCTCCAAGCAGGTGGTCGTGGGCGGCGACTGGAAGGCCTGGATGCTGCGCGAAAAGAGCACCGAGGACCTGCACAAGCTCTGGTTCGTGCTGCTCAAGGAGCGCAACGCGCTGCTCACGGAGCTGCAGCAGTGCCGCGTCAAGAACCTGGCCATGCCCAACCCCACGCGGCGGACGAAGGTCAAGAAGTCCATGGCGCGGATCAAGCTCGTGCTGCACGAGCGCAGCGACATTTACAAGGCCAACCAGGCCAAGAAGGCGGCCGAGACGGCTGTGGAGCAGTAATTAGAAGGGGAAGAGGCAGAGATCAGGGGGGGGGAGAGGGGGGAGCAATACAGGAACGCCAGTAGGCGGTGAGGGAGCTTGCCCAAGGAGGACGAGAGTGTCGTGTAAACCTGTTCGTTGGTGCTTGGGTTTTGACTGCACTTGCTGAAGTTGTAAGCAAGGATACATTCTCATTCACGGGGTTTTCCGCCGTCTAACGCGTCTCTATAAAGCTGCCGTCGTCTTGGCCGAGTCCAGTCGCTTCAGCCAGCGTTGCAGGATGTGGATCACCTCGTCCTTCTTCTCCCACAGCAGCCAGTGACCACCACCCGGCACCAGCTCCTGCTTTAGGTTGGGCATCACGCGGGGCATCCCTGCTGCCAGCTCGGGCTTCAGGATCGGATCGTCCACGGCGCCAACGTAGAGAGCCTCGTGCGTGATCACACGGGGCAGGTCCTTCTCGTCCTCAAAGTCGCGCTGGCGTTGCGAGTAGTAGCTGCACGACCCGAAGAAGCCCGAGCGCGAGTATTCCGCCACGTAGTAGGCCAACTCGGCGTCCGACAACAGCTCGGAGCGCTGCGTGTACACCGGGTCCGCCGTGTCATTGACATTCTCCACCATCTTCAGGAACTCGAAGTCGTCCGCAAACTCGTTGTACTTGCGGTACATGGCCGTGAAAATACGGCGCGGGTCCTTGTCCAGCAGCTTGGCCGCTCGCTCCGAGTCTCCGAGCAGCTTCATGTACGAGAACTGCGGGATGGCAGGGATGAGCGTGTCGTAGTCCACGCAGGCGTCGCCCTGAGGGAAGTAGGGCGTGCAGATGCCACAGGCCGCGATCACCCGCTCCGGGTGGAACATGCACATACGCCAGATCAAGGCGCCGCCCCAGTCGTGACCGACAAACACGGCGCGAGGGAGGTTCAGGAAGTCTAGAAGACCCGCGAGGTCGCCCGTCACCTTCTTGGTGCCGTAGCCCTCGACGGTCCGCGGGGCCGAACTGCGACCGAATCCACGCATGTCCGGCGCGATCACGCGGTGCGTCTTGGAGAGCGCTTGGATCTGGAATCGCCACCCGAACCACAGGTCGGGCCATCCGTGGACGAGCACAACGGGGGTGGCGTCGCGAGGTCCGACGTCGATGTAGTGCAGCGTGATGTCGTTGCCTACGGGCGCGTAGTTGTGCTCCCAGGCGTCCCAGAAGTGCGAAGATGTCGAGGCCATGGTCGTTGCGTGCTTGGTGGCGCGTTCGCGAGTGGAGATGCACGTGGAGGAAGACCACAAGCCAAAGTGTCAAGTCAACATGCGCAGATGTCCTGACGCGGCAACAAAGCTTACGCGCAGGTGAGCTGCTGACCGATCCTGTGAGATTGTGTGTGGTGGGGGAATGGATATCCCTTCTTTTCTTCGCAACGGGGACGTTGCTCGAGTCCATGCAATTGTTGATTATTGGTGATCACTGCATTGGAGGAGAAGAAGACCCATACGGTGTTCGTTTGCCACCAGTGCGTGCGCTATAGAATTCACCGCGTGTGAATCTTGACTATCTTTTTTTTTTAAAGTATCTTGTACTCATGAACGGCTTCAACGTGACTGTGATTGTCGTTCTGAACACTCGTTCGTTCAGTGCTATCGGGTACTGTCGGCAAACCATAGTCACCGTCATTACTGCAGCGACCACACACGCAAGTGTAAGGGTAGCCACATCCTTAGTCAGCGTGGGTTGGACGCTTTCCACGTCGTTAGAACTAGGATATTAGCTTAAAAGTTTGGCTTGAGATGCACAATTGGGAAAGACCAGTCCGAAGCCGTGGGGCTGTTCATCCGGGTGTAGCTTTCATTTTCCAATTCACCGTCAAGCTCACAGCATTTCCAGTTGTAAACAATGGACTCCAACTCCTTCATTGACTCTAGCGCCGGCAACCGTACCAAGCTGTCGACGTCTTCGCACTTCTGGGACGCCTGGGAGCACAACTACGCGCCCGTAGGCAACGACATCACGCTGCACTACATCGACGTCGGACCTCGCGACGCCACCCCCGTTGTGCTCGTCCACGGATGGCCCGACCTGTGGTTCGGGTGGCGATTCCAGATCCAAGCGCTCTCCAAGACGCACCGCGTGATCGCGCCGGACATGCGTGGATTCGGTCGCAGTTCGGCCCCGCGGACCGTCGAGGGCTACGGCACCAAGAAGGTGACGGGCGACCTCGCGGGTCTTCTAGACTTCCTGAACCTCCCTCGCGCCGTGTTTGTCGGTCACGACTGGGGCGCTGTTATCACGTGGCGTATGTGCATGTTCCACCCGGAACGCGTTATTGCAGTCTGTAGTGTCTGCACGCCGTACATGCCACCGTCGGACGTGTACGTGGATACGGACACGTTGGTACGCGCTGTTCCTCAGTTTTCGTACATGAATCTACTCAGTCGGCCCGAAGAAGCTGCCAAGCTGCTCGATGCGGCACCGCGGCGGTTGTTCACTGCCACGTTCAGGTTCCACACCGATATCGACACCACCCTCAGCTTTATGGAGCTACTTGGCGGTGTGCCTAGTTCACCAAACCCGATTTTCACGAACCCGTCTAAGTTGCTGGAACTAGCTGAGCTGGAGTACTACGTGGCGGAGTATGAACGCTCGGGTTTTGCTGGTGGTTGCAACTACTACGCTGCGCGGTTCATCGATTTCAACGAAGAGCGTGAACTTCCTCGAACCATTTCGCACAAAGCTCTTCTGATCAGCCCTGCGCAAGATCGCGTTCTCAAACCCGAAATGGCGGCTGGCATACGCAAATTGGTCCCAAACATGGAGCAGAAGATCGTGGCAGACGCTGGTCACTGGGTTCTGTGGGAGCAAAACGACGAGATCTCGAGGATTTTGCAGCAGTGGCTGGGTCAAATTGATGCCGAATCCGCGTCTCAACAAACATGCAGGCCATAGACAGCATCAAAAGTGGTTGCTCATTAAGCAACTTGGGCTTTCTTAGCCAAGAAAATACAGTTGATGTGTTTCATCCTCATTCACGTACGTCTCTGGTTTTGCAATCAGTACACCAACAGCGCTCTCAACTTACAGCTTGCTTCGATCAGCCCCAGGAGCCGGGATCTTGGCCAGCCACGCCTTCAGCAACGCGTTCACGCGCTCTTTCTGTTCCCACAGCACCCAGTGCCCGGCATCATCCACGACATGGGTCTCGAGGTTGGGCAGGAAGCGATGCATCTTGCGAGCCAACTCCGGTTTGAGCACGTGGTCGTTCGCTGCTGCGATGAACAGTGCGGGGTGGGCGATGGTAGAAGGCAGACCCTGCTCGTCCTTGAAATCGATCTCTCGGGTTGCGTAGTACTGACACGTGCTCTGGAATTTCGAGCGCGTGTACTGGTCCACATAGTACTGCAGCTCCTCTTCCGACAGCATCGCTGAACGCTGCGTGAAGATGGGGTCGGTGGAGTACGTCACGCCTTGAAGCGTGCCGACAATCGGCGTCTTGTCGTTCTCCAGAGTCGCGCTCATCTCCGAGTGTTTGCGGAAAACCGCAGTGAGGAAGCGACGTGGGGCGGTATCCAGCATCTGTCCCGTGTTGCCAGCATCCGCCAATACCTTTTGGTAGGAGAAGTACGGGACCTTGGCAACCACAACGTCCAGGGGCATCAAGCGCTTGGCTGGAGGCGTGTAGGCAGTGCAAACAGCGCCCACGGCAATCACGCGCTTGGGATGGTAGAGGCACATGCGCCAGACCTGAGCTCAAGCATTTCATGGCACGGGTTTGGACTATCGTTAGCGCCAGCCTAGGGAATCCGTACTCATCCCTGCAAAATATTATAAAGCACCATTCCTCCACCCCAGTCATGTCCGAGAAACACAGCTTTCTTGATGTTCAGGCCGTCTACGAGTCACCACACACAGTCAGAGGTTAAAAAAAAAACGATGAAACTTTAAAAAATCAAGGTCGAGAGAGAGAGCTCACCCAGCAGAGCAGCCAAATCATTCGTGACGTTTTTGGCGCCGTAAGCTTCCACGTTCTGCGGAGTTGAGCTCTGACCGAAGCCACGAAGGTCTGCAGCATTAAATTAGCCTCCCACTCCTCCATACAAGCTCAACAGCTCTACATGTACCAACCGGGTACAATAAGGCGGTAGGACGACTGCAGCGCTTGGATTTGGTGCTGCAATGGTAGTGCAACAGTAAAATGTAAGATAAAGTGAAGGAGCTGCAGCGACTTTGAGCGGTCGGATACATGTACGCACCCGCCAGCCGAACCAGAGGTCGGGCCAGCCGTGCACCAGCACAACGGGCAGTGCATCTCGAGGCCCCACATCCACATAGTGCATCGTGACGCCCTCCGCTGTGCGCATGAAGGCGTGGGGCCATTGAGCAGCTAGCGACGCCATCCTGGGAGTCAGCGGAGACTTTGAAGTTCGGCTTACGTAATACGGATACGGACGTACCCCAACATTCAGAAATGAATACCATCCCAAAAGATTACGCTTGCGACGAAGGGACACGTACACGTACCCCCTGATAACCGCTCCTGGTCTATTCTTACACGACGAAAGTGGCGCCACCTTCATGGCGTCGTCCTCTGTGGGGATAAGAGCGGAAGACGACGTCGACTGATACGGCAGCTGTGTGTCTTGTGCCTCAATTTTCGGTGCGGCAGGCTCGGTGCGCAGGAGCTGGCGGTCGGTCTCTGGTTAGGAGCTTCTCCCGCGCTTTTGATCGTGTATGGCGGGTTCGCGCCTCGCGCACACCTCATCGACTTGGACAAGCGCCGACGACCGCCCACAGCAAGCGGAGGACAACATGTTCAAGCAGCAAGACCGCTCCTCTGGAGGTGAGACCGTCGTGTCGTAACGCTGTGGTCCCGGTCCAACTGACTCATTTTTGTTGTGTTGTCGGCCCTTAGTGTACATGCGAGTGCCGTTCACCACCAGGCCCAAGAAGGTCGCGAGCTCCGTTACCGACAGCTTCGACAAGCCCGCAGCGACGGCCAAACCCCCGCCGATCGGTGGCAAGATCCTCGGTCGACCCGCCAATCGAGCGGTGGCCTCCGAGTTCTCGGCTTCCCGCACGTCGTCAGCCACGTCGGCATTGGCATCGTTGACTCGGTTTCATTCGCGCCACGCCAACCAGTCGACAGCCAGTAGCTGCTCCGTTCGAGAGAGGAACAACGACGACTTGGACGTTGGCAACAGCACGTCGTTGAATCTGCCGTCGATCGGGAGCAGCGAATTGCCGAGACTCGCGCCGAGTGTTGGACCGTCGACGAGCAACATGACTACTAGCAACATTGTGACGTCGCAGGCAAGCTCGACGCCGTCGATCTCGTACCCGGCACGCGTCAGCAGCACCGGGAGGACGTCGCCCAGGAATGATATGACGAGGAAGAGGCATCCCCGTGGACTCGTGGGACTTCAGAACCTTGGGAATACTTGGTACGTTTGAGCAGGGCGTTTGTGGGTTGGTCTTGTTTTCTTGTCGAGCTTGCGCTAACGCTTTCGACGCTGGATGTGCCACCCCACAGCTTCATGAACAGTTGTCTGCAGTGCGTGAGCAACCTCCCAGCAATTGTCAAGTACTTCCAACCGGGCCTCTACGCGTGTGAAATTAATGACTCGAGCCCCACCAAGGGAGCTCTCGCTAATGCCTTTGGTGACCTCATTAAGGCGCTTTGGACTGGAGACAAGTTCACTGCCACTCGGCCAGTTGAGCTCAAACGTGTGATTGGTAAAGTCGCGTCGCGGTTTACAGGATACGACCAGCAGGACGCACAAGAATTTTTGCGCTTCCTACTCGACGGCCTGCACGAAGATCTCAACCGCGTCAAGAAGAAACCGGCCTACTACGAAATTAAAGACCGGCCGGACGCCAAGGACCGAGACGTGTCGGACGAGTACTGGAAATTCTACCTTGAGCGGAACTCCAGCGCGCTCTCGGAGCTTTTCTGCGGGCAGTTGCGATCCGAAATCCGCTGCGAGACGTGCAGCCACCGATCACTGTGCTTTGACGTTTTCTGGGATTTGTCTCTGCCCGTGCCCAAGAAGAAGGCTGGGAAAAACAGTTCTGCAAGCCACTTGCGCGTATCCAGCAGCTTTTTTTCTGGAGGTAGGACAGCCTCGGCTACAAGTGATGCGGCTGCAAGTGACAGCGCTACGGCAGGGAACGGAGGCATGTCGATTCACGACTGTCTCAAAGCGTACACGGAGCAGGAGCTCCTCAGCGACGATGCTGCCTACTACTGCGCCAAGTGCAAGACCCATCGATCTGTGTCCAAGAAGATATCGGTGTATCGGCTTCCGAACGTTTTGGTGCTGCACCTCAAGCGTTTTTCCTACTCGACATTCAGTCGAGACAAGGTGAGCACAACCATCAGCTTTCCAGCACAGAGTCTCGACATTGCCGAGTACTGCGCTCGCGACGCTGTCGTTGACGGCAGCACTCTTTACGATCTTACTGGAATCGTACACCACATGGGCTCGCTCAATGGTGGCCACTACACTGCCGAGTGCCTCAACGCGGACACGCAGGAATGGTTCGATTTCAACGACGCGTCCGTGACGGCCATCAAGAGGCCTGAGCTCTCCAGTTCCAGCGCCTACATGCTTTTCTACCAGCGACGAGAAGAAAAGTCCCTGACCATTTGAAAACGTAGCCGAGAGCTAGCAAGCCAGTAGAGCTTACCATGTCGAACGTTCTATTAGTTTTCGACGCCAAATACAGCTCGTTTTGACCCCGTTCGCCGAGTTGACCAAGAAAATGTTAATCATTACATCAACCGAACAGCAAAAGGTGCGGACTCTGGTGGAGAAATCATACTGTAATCAGTTGCAAAGGCAACAAGATGGTGAGTCCGGTGGTCCAGCACGCAAACCTTACAGCTACCGTAGCTGATCACTTGTGCATGGCGAAGCTTCGTTCAGCTTCTTCTCGAGTATTGCGGGTATCGCGTCGGGCGCTACAGCTGAAGGACCGACACTCGAAGCTCCAGGCAGCGATGGTATTAGTTGTTGTTTTATCGCTGTTGACTCTTGTACGCTTCTCATGCGGCTGCAAAAACTGCAAAGGCGAGGAGAACTCTGCACACCATCTGAAGCACAATCTTTTGAATGGCGCCCTGCAGCGTGATCTCAACGACACCTCGACTGCTCCAGTTTTCTTTCGGCAGCGTGTATGACGCGGGTTTGAGCTCCTTAGCCGTTGGACGGTAAGTATCCACTCGAGAGGCAGGCCCGCCTCAGAGCGTACGATAAATCCAGTCCTCATTCTCGAAAACGCTTTCGCCCGCGCACTCCCTTCTCCAAAGCTACCCGAGATGCCCCGTACCACGCTCTCTCTCGCTCTGGTTGCGACTGTTGCTGCTGCAGTAAACGCTCGCCCGACCTACGTGGCCCTCCTCCCCAACGGCGACAATGTACCGGGCGTTGCGGCTCTGGGCCACGTGAACCCCGCTGGCGGAGGTGCCAACAACGGCTTCGGCCTCGACTTCGCAAGCGCTGGCAAGTCCTGGACGAAGGAGTTCTGCGAGAAAGACTCGGATGGCGATGGCCAGACCAACGGCCAGGAGCTCGGAGACCCGTGCTGTGAGTGGCTCGAGACCTCGAACGCCGTCGTCCAGTGGAAGGACGGCCTCTCTCACCCTGGTAACGCGACGTCCAAGTCGGACCCGTCGCTCTGGGCCAACATCTCGTGCGGTTCTTCGTCAGGCTCGACGGCGACTAGCGCCGGAACGGTGGGGGCCGGATCGACCTCCTCTCCTTCGACGGGCGCCTCTACCCCGGCCACGGACGCTGCTGCCTCGTCCGCGTCGTCTGCATCGAGTGGTTCTGCGGCTTCTGCTTCGTCGTCTAGCGCGGCTTCAGCTGTCTCGCCGACGCTGTACTCGGGCGTCGCCCTGGTTGCGGCTGTCGCGGCCTTCTTCGCGTAGACTTCAGTAACAAGGCCGCTGCATTCGCTTAAGCTTTCTTCTTCCGTGTTCGGTGGAGCAGAGCGCCATCAGGCACAATGCACAATTGAATGGTCTGGTACGAAAGCCACTTACATGTCAAACGTTTGGTATCATGTGTCCAACGCGAACAGCAAACGATTATGGTAGGACGTATACGGATCGAACCGTAATAAGCAGGCACGGACCACCGGGATGGGGAAGCTCCATTTCTGGTGAGTCCGGTGGTGCTTTACAGAGTTGCTACAGTTCCCAGAAACCTTCGCTCTATTATAATAGCTCCTACGTGTACATGTAGGAACGCACTGTCTAACAGTGTCGGACACTCATCATTCACCGCCGCTGGCCATCATGACGTTGGATTTTTCCTCGCTGATCTTGTCATTCTCGTCGGCAGGCGCAGCGGTCGACAGTCATGCAAGCACAGCTGGTGCACCATCCAACGGCGGCGGCGACGTGAACCAGTCCAACCTGGACACAATCCATGATTGCCAACGTCTCGGAGTACAGTACATGTGTATTTTAATACATGACATCAGTATTAACGTGATTAAGCGCGATGCCTCGACACAAATCCGGAGGAGCTTCCGTTGTGTGTCCCATGGTTCTTCCGGCGATAACGGGATTCCATTGCTAACACCTATCCATTCGTTTGGGTATGCCGCAACATCGATCGGGCACTGGCACTTTAGTAGCAGTTCCTCATTCTCCAAAACGCCTCCGACCGCGCACTCCACCCCCTCACTCCACTGCGATGTCTCGCGCTACCGTCTCTCTCGCTCTGGTTGCGACTGCTGTCGCCGTCGTAAACGCCCGCCCGGCGTACGTCGCTCGCCTGCCGAACGGCGACAACGTGTCCGGCGTGGCGGCTCTTGGCCACGTGGACCCTGCAGGCGGAGGCGCCAACAACAACTTCGGCCTCAGCTTCGAAAGCGCCGGCGAGGAGTGGACGACGGCCTTCTGCCAGCAGGACTCGGACGGCGACGGCCAGACCAACGGCCAGGAGCTCGGCGACCCTTGTTGCGAGTGGGCGCAGGACTCGAACGCTGTTGTCCGATGGTCCTCTGGCGTCTCGCACCCTGGCGACGCGTCGTCCACGTCGGATGAATCGCTGTGGGCCGACGTCACCTGCGGCGGCTCTTCCAACTCCACGGCGACCACCTCGGGCTCGGGATCTAGCACTGTTGAGGCTGGCTCGACCTCGACGACGGGGGCGGGGGCCTCGGCTGCGTCGGGTGGCGCGGCCGCTTCCTCGTCTAATGCGGCTTCGGCTGTGGCGCCTGCTGTGTACTCGGCCGTTGGCGTCGCCATCGCTGCCTTCTTCTTGTAAAACTCTCGCCAAGGTAGAAACACTCAACAAGACTATTTCATTCAAATGACCTTGCTCACTTCTGCGTTCCACTTTACATACGCACTCAAGCTTGGGGTGGGCTGGGGTCTTCGTTCAGCACCTTTAAGAGCGAAACTGTGAGCATTTGCTGCTCAACGATCATCGTCTTGAGCCTCTGGTTGCAACGCAGGGCTCGCTCTCGCTCCCGGCTCTGCCTCGAGGCAATGCCCTCCCACAATTGCTCGGCGGTGGTGGCAGAGCTTGTGTCTGTTGTCGCCAGGATTCCGGCCACTCGTTTGGACCGCTGCAGCGCCGCCAGCACCGCCTCGAGACTCTCGATCTCGCAGCGCAGGAGCTCGATCTTGGCTTTATTCCGCAGCCGCGGGGTGGCGGCTCGCTTTCGCTTCTTCGGCTTGGGTTCTGCCGCCTCCGTGTCGTTCATAGGATGAGGGCGCGGAGTCTTCGGTTTGGGCTCGCAGGCGACCACCAACGGTTCTTCCTCCCCCAAGCCCATCGACCAGCTCGCGTCGTCGAAGTCGAGCATGGAGAGGATGTCAGGGACGAAGAACTGGGCGTCGCTATCTTCGAGCAGGAAACTCATGGGGGCTGGGAGGCAAAACTACAAGTGAAGGAAAGAACGCGCTTCAGCGACAGATTACGGAACGGTGCGGTGCCTCCGAGAGGAATGCGTGCAGGCGACATACTTCGAAGTGGCTGCAGCTGAGCAACGCACGCCGATGGGTGGGACGGCGTTGCTCATTACAGTACGAAATCATTTTCGAACTCAGGTTTCTAGGCGAAGACGGCTTCCACTTGAAAACTAGTTTTGAACCTAAGACGGCTCGGCGATTTCATTTCTCTGCCGACCTGCTGCGTGCACTGCAACGTCCCAGCGGCTTGAAAAGAGCCGTGGTTTAGCAAGATTTGCTTGAGCGCGCACGAACATGTCGATCACTCGCCACCACGCAGGCACAGGCAAAGATCTACAGCTTTGGCCCTCTCAGCAATACACGAGCTACGCGAAATACCGTTGTGACGAGCGTTCTTAGCGTGCGACTTTCCGTGACCTCCAGGGTCCCGTAAACTTGCACTCGCCTCCCATGAGCAAAGAGCTTCCATCACGTAATCTCTGCTATCGGCTCGTGCTCACTTCTCGTTTTACCTTCGAGCGAGCACCATGAGTCTCGTGTCCGACGCAGAGCCGACCGACGAGCAGTTCCTGGCCGAGGTTCTCTCACTCCTTGACGTCGAGCAAGGAAGCTGGCCATACGCGCAGACGCCGCCTCGGCCAAAGCTAAAGCTGAGCAGACTGCACCCTCGCGCCGGCAGCGACACAGCGGTCAAGCCGAAGCGGACCAGGAAAGACGCGACGCCTCGAGTGCGAAACAAAGCCAAGATCGAGCTCCTGCGCCACGAGATCAAGGGGCTGGAAGCAGTGCTCGCAAGTCTGCAGAACTCAAGACGGGGCGCTGTGATCCTTGAGCGGCGACGAGTCAGCTCCTTGTGGAAGATCATCGCCAGGAAGCAGAGCCACGAGCGCCAGCTTGCTGAGCAGCGCAACGTGGGGCTCAAACGAGTGCTCGTGCAGCAGTACGCACTGACCAGGTCGCTTACGCGCACGCTCGACGAATGGACAGATCTACCTGCCACGGAGCGTGCATTTCAGTTGTCGTTAGCCCAATGAGTCCTGATTGAACACGCTAGCCTTGATACTTGGTTTTTAGCAACACTTCTTCTATCTGGTCTACGCGAAATTCCACTACATGTACTAGTTATTCCTCTCCTTTCCCGACAAGCCCATGCAGTGCCAGTATCTCTCCGTCATCTACCTGTTCGTGAGCTCAACTTGAGGTTGAAGTGATGCATTGTGCAGTCCGCACCTTGGAAAACTTGGGACAAATGGAAAACCAACCTCGACGATATCAACGTGATGACCAGGATTGCATATTCATTCTAAGGATGCTAGTTAGCACAGGGCCGGCAGTACACGTGCTACAGAGTGCAACCCACGACACCCTGTTGGTGCTAGCAGCCTCCAGTCTCTAAATTCTTTTGAGTGAGGTATGCCCAGTCTGAGGTAATTATCTGAGCTTGATGGCATCGCTCCGTTTGCTGTGTAGCCATACTCATCTACGTAAGTGACGTGAGCAGCTTGACTCACAAGATCTTGCAGAGGCTACAAACTTAACTCAACAACAAAAACCAAACAACAAGATAGGTAGTAAATGAATAGCAAGCTCGTTGATCGTTCATCTGCTGACTAAAAGCTAATGTAAGTGGCGCGCTTAGAAGCGAACCATGCGCTCGAGCATGCGCTTCTTGTCCTCGAGCTCACGGAGCGTGGCCTCCTCGTGGTCCTCGAGCCAGTCGCGGGCATCACGGATGGCGCTCTCGGCGTTGGTGTCGCCCTTCTCGCGAGCCATCTCGATGGCGCGGTAGATGAACTGCTCCAGGTCGTTACGGGCCTCGATGCGGCGGAGCATCTCGGCGTCGTCCTTCTTGAACTTATCGGCCTCAGCAACCATGCGGTCAATGTCCTCCTGGCTCAGACGGCCACGGTTGTTCGAGATAGTGGTCTCGGCCTTGGCGCCCGTCTTCTTGTCGCGGGCAGACACGTTCAGGATTCCGTTGGCATCAATCTCGAACGTCACCTCCACCTGCGGCTCGCCACGCTTGGCGCGCTCCAGGCCCGAGATGTTGAACTCGCCCAGCTTGTTGTTGGACTCGACGCAGGCGCGCTCGCCCTCGTAGATGCACACGTCCACGGACGTCTGGTAGTCCTCCTCTGTGGTGTACACGCGCGTCTTGCGCACGGGGATGGCCGTGTTGCGCTTGATCAGCACAGACATGACCTTGCCCACCGTCTCGATACCGAGCGACAGCGGGGTGACATCCACCAGCAGCAGCGAGTTGGTGGCGTCGTTGCGGATGCCGTCCAGGATGGCGCCCTGCACGGCGGCACCGTAGGCGACGGCCTCGTCCGGGTTGATGGACTTGGACAGCTCCTTGCCGCCGAACAGCGACGACAGCATGGTCTGCACCTTGGGGATACGCGTGGAACCGCCGACAAGGACCAGCTCCGTGACCTCCTCGGGCTTCATCTTGGCGTCCTCGAGGACCTTCTTCACGGTCTCCTCGCAACGCTTGAACAGCTCCTCGTTGAGCGACTCGAACTTGGCACGGGTCACCGTGGACGAGAAGTCGACGCCCTCGAAGAGCGAGTCTACCTCGACCGAAGCAGACGTCGTGGTCGACAGCATGCGCTTGGCCGACTCACAGGCCGTACGCAGACGGCGCATGGCACGGGGCGAGCTGGACGGGTCCAGGTTGCGGTTCTTGCGCTTGAACTCCGTGAGCAGGTGCTCCACCATATTGTTGTCGAAGTCCTCGCCACCCAGGTGCGTGTCTCCGCCCGTGGACTTGACCTCGAAGATGCCGTTCTCGATCGACAGGATCGACACATCGAAGGTACCGCCACCCAGGTCGAAGATCAGCACGTTGCAAGCCGAGCCGTCCGTGCCGGCGTTCGTGTCCAGGCCGTAGGCCAGGGCAGCCGCGGTGGGCTCGTTGATGATACGCTTGACGTCCAGGCCAGCGATGGAGCCGGCGTCCTTAGTGGACTGACGCTGCTGGTCGTTGAAGTAGGCGGGCACGGTCACCACCGCCTGCGAGATGCTCTGGCCCAGGAAGGCCTCGGCGGTCTCCTTCATGCGCAGGAGCACCATGGACGAGATCTCCTCGGGGGTGAAGCTCTTCTTGGCGCCCTTGAACTCCACCTCGATCAGGACCTTGTCGTCGTCGCCCTCCTTGATCGTGAAGGGGAAGTGCGCGGCGTCCTTCTTGACCACCTCATCGCTGAAGCTGCGGCCAATGATGCGCTTGGCGTCGAACACCGTGTTGGTGGCGTTGCCGGCGGCCTGGATCTTGGCGGCCTCGCCGATGAGTCGCTCGCTGTCGTTGAAGGCGACCCACGACGGCGTCGTGCGGTTGCCCTCGCTGTTGGCGATGATCTCGACCTGGCCGTCCTTCCAGACGCCCACGCACGAGTACGTCGTGCCCAGGTCGATGCCGATGACCTCCGAGAAGCCCTTCTCAGCGCGCTTGGCGCGCTCCTCGCGCTCCTTGCGGGCCTTATTGATCTTCTCCTCGATCTCCATGCGCTTCATCTTGCGCGTGGCCTCGTCCATCTCGACGCCGCTGATCTCCTCGTCCTGCACCTGCTGGGCGGCCTGCGCCTGGGTGAGGCCGGCCTGCAGGGCCTTGTTGCCCTTCTCCACGGTCAGGCCCTGGGTGTAGGCGGTGATGGCCTTGGCGTAGTTCTTGATGTAGAAGTGCGCGGCTCCGAGGCGCGCGTAGCCCTTGGCGAACTTGGCGTCCAGGTCGATGCACGACTTGGCGTCCTGCATGGCCGGCGTGGCCTGGCCGGCCGACAGGTAGGCGGCCGAGCGGTTCGAGAAGTAGATGACGTTCGTGGGCTCGTACGCGATGGCCGTCGTGAACTCCTTGATGGCCGCGGCGTGGTCGCCCGAGGCGAAGGCGGCGTTTCCGCGCTCCTTGGCCTCGGCGCCGAGCTGGGCGCGCTCCTCGGCGGGGACGGTGGCGTACACGTCCTTGGTGGTCTTACGGGAACGACGCTTCGGGGCCATTGTGCACGACGATAAGGGGGAGGAAAAGGAAGGTGACGACTTGCCCGCGGGTTTCCGAGTTGGAAAATGACGTCGATGTCAGTGACGGGGGGGGGATCTAAACGCAGCTCGGAGCGCTAAGAGCCAACCGAGTGCGGTTGCTAACGAGCAACTCGTAAGGTACGACGTATGGATGCGTTGCGGGTTTAGGGGGGAAAGCGGCGCTGGGTGGTGGGAACGGGGTCGAGCGCTGCTGACCAGTAGTTTTGGACAGGAGCATCTGAGTCTGATTCGACGAGCTGCTATGTTGCACAACGATTGAAATGGGCGAATGGCTCCAGATCGCTTCTGCTGTCTGTCTGTGGCGATGCGAGAGGCAGTGAGCAACCTGCTGCGGCGAGAGCGACTTGGACTTGCGAGTCCGTGGGCAGGCCTCGATTCAGCCTGAAGTTCAGGAGGCAAGGCATGAATTGACGAATTGACAGCCTCGAGACAGACAGACAGACGAGCGGGTGCCAGCGACTGCATGTCGTCGTGCCGTTAACTTAAAGAGCAGCATGGGATGTCGCTGCAGTCGATTTGGCTCAGCACTCGAAGTGCCTAGGAGCAGGCTGCCAACCAGAACAGGCAGGGGCGGAGGTTGCTGCAGCTCGCATTGTTCGCCTCGAAGCGAGGGCCACGACAGCGCATCGACCAGGCAATTAGGAACCTGCAATGTGGTCGTTGCAGCAATCGACGGTCGGGCGGCAAACTCGCCGCCATCAACTTGATCAGCAGCTCCGCTCCAATCAACTGGAACGTCAATCGCTTTCGCGTACGTCGTGTACGTCAGCACCGGATCGCACTTAACCGAATGATGCAGGTACTGATGATACCGGTACGCTATTAGAGGGGTTACGCGGGGTTACTCTTCACCCCCATACAAATGCCAAGTCAAAGATCGCCCGTCGCCACGATGGCCAAGTCCAAGTCCTCGTCCTCCGCCGATGCCGACGCCGACGCCGTGGTCTTCTCAACGTACCAGGGCGAGAAGGAGCTCGCGGAGCTGGTGAAGCTCATCGACAAGGACCTGTCGGAGCCCTACTCGATCTTCACGTACCGCTACTTCCTGTACAACTGGCCGCAGCTGAGCATCCTGGCGCGCGTGCAGCACAAGCTCGTGGGCGTCATCATCTGCCGCCAGGAGCCGCTGGGCGCCACGCCCGAGGAGACGGGGGACGACGGGCTGCTCGCCCAGGGAGACCCCAAGCGTGGCTGGAGGGGGTACATCGCCATGCTGGCTGTCGAGAAGAAGTTCCGCCACCGCGGCATCGGCTCGCAGCTGGCGCAGAAGGCCATCGAGCGCATGCGCGACGGCGGCTGTGAGGAGGTGATGCTCGAGACGGAGATCGCCAACAAGGGCGCCATCCGCCTGTACGAGAACCTGGGCTTCGTGCGCGACGAGCGCCTGGTCAAGTACTATTTAAATGGGGGCGACGCCTACCGCCTCAAACTCTGGCTGCAGTAGAGGGAGAGCGTTTAATAGCTAAACTACTACGTGTACCTGTACTGAGGACAGTGTTGTCTTTAGATGACGGGTTGCAGGGCATTGCGAAAAGTTAAAACAGCAGACAATATCGACTGCAACTACTACCGGTATCATTATTTACGCTGTCGGTATATTAATACTTTCGACCTGGAAAGAAAGGTGACGAGAACCTAGCGGGCCAATACGTAGTGCAATACTCCAGTACTCTAGAGCTCTTTGACATAAGGTATTTCTACTGGTATCGCACAATGCCATTTTTGTTCATCACTGGATGAGGGTGAGGCGGGTGCCGTTGCTGGACAACTGCATGACGTCCAACCCCTGATAGTACTCGATGCAGGCGTACAACTGCTGAGATGTGAAGCCCTTGCGCAGTACGACCGGCTCGAGGTCGCTCATGGCGAGAATCTTCATCCGGTTGCGATCCGTGGAGAACTCCAACATCAGACGGAAGATCTTGGATGTGGCATCGGTCGAGCCGCCGCTACGGCCGTTGTTTGCGGCGCCTGCCTTGCCACTGTTTCCAGCACCGTTGGCGTCATCCTGCTCTGCCAGCGACGCCTTGGACACGTACACTAGTCGGATGGCCTCGTCGACATCCTGGTGAATCACTTCCGTGGCGAAACGGAGTCGTGCCAGAGCCTGCGAGAGTCGCAAAATACTCAGTAGCTGGCGGGCTGTCATAGCGGTCTGTGCATCGTTAGCACCGCCATCTCCAAAATGCTGCTGGCGGAACTGCTGTTGCTGTCGCTCACGAGCGTGTTCGTTGGCGTCCTGCTGGCGGAGCGTCACGTAGGCCTCGACGATGTAACCGCAGAGGTGCTCCGGGATGCTGGGCTGGTACTGTTTGGCAATGGCAATGAAGTAACGCAGCACCTCGGGGCGTACGGGATCGAACTTCATTTCGGGGTTGCGCGAGAAGCGGTGCACATAAGTTACGTGCCGGGCAAGCGCTTCATCCTTTTCGTAGTTGGCAATATCCAGTAGCAGGAACAGGAGGTCAAAACGAGACAGCAGCGCGTTCGGCAGGTTGATATTCTGTGAAGCGCTGAGTTTCTTGTTGTAGCGACCGTAAATGGGATTGGCCGCAGCAAGCACGGATGAACGCGCATTGAGCGTCGTCGTGATACCTGCCTTGGCAATACTCACGGTCTGCTGCTCCATCACCTCGTGAATCGCCGTACGATCGCCCTCCTCCATCTTATCGAACTCGTCGATGCAACAAATACCCATATCCGCCAGAACAAGTGCACCGCCCTCGAGTGTCATCTCCTTCGTGGTGGCATCACGCACCACTGCAGCTGTCAGACCGACACCAGAACTACCTTTGCCTGTCGTGTATACGCCTCGCGGAGCAACGGTAGCAATATGCTTGAGCAGCTGAGACTTAGCCACACCAGGGTCTCCCATCAGCAACACGTTTAGATCGCCACGCAGCTTCATGCCCTCATCCATACGCTTTGTAACACCACCGATAAGCAGCAACAGCAGCGCCTTCTTCACATCCTCGTGGCCGTAGATTTCCGGTGCTAACGATTGAGACAGCACCTCGTACACCTTTTCTTGGCCTTCCTGTAATCGCAGCACGGCACTTTCCATAGCCTCTGAAGACTCCATAGCTGAATACCGTTTCTTGTGGTTCACCACGTCTGTCGCCTCCAGGTAGGTCTCCGTGACAAGTCCCATTTGCATTTGCCGCTGGGGTGAATATGGCAGTGGCAAGAACACGCCGCAGATTGTGACCAGGGCCCCAGGTTCGCACGTCCGCGTGAGCTCGCCACGTAGATACACAGTAAGAGCTCGTGGAATATGTCCCATCGGCACCTGATCGGGCAGCTCCTGGAACTTAACCTCTTGATACTTGTCAAACTTCGAGGCCTTGGTTTGCATGATTAGCCGACCCTGAGCCCTGTTCGTTTGACAGCGCTCACTGGGGCACTGGGTGAGGGGGTTGAACTGCCGCGCCTTCACTTCCTGGTACACCTCATAAGCACACGCCTCGCACGTGTAAGTGGCTACCGTCAGCAGCGGCTTCACCGTAGAGACACGCGTCACCATGCCTTTGATGCGCACAAGAGCGCCGACCTTCGCAGCCTTCACCTCTCGGATCGGCACAGCTTTCAACTTGACACCAGGGATCAAGTGCACCTCGAAGCGACGCATCAGCGCCGGAGGGAAGATGTTGGCATTCCCAGCCGGTTGGCTGCCATCCGTCTCAGTGTCCTCCGTCTGTCGCTGTTGCGCCAGCTCCTGCGCTCGCGACATGCGCAGCACATCCAGCACATCCTGCGAGTCGGCGATGTCCCTCGTGGGCGGCGGCAGGTTCTCGTCCACGGCATCCGAGAAGAGCGAGATGTATCGCCGGGCATTGCGCACAATGCGCGTCACGAAAGCGGCGTCGTCCTTCTCGAACTAGTGGCAGCATTTAAGCAAATCAAAAACACATCAGCCGCAGCCATAGGCGCACTGCAATTTAGAGCAAGGCGGCGTACAATCTGCATGTCGTCCAAGGCAATGGGGATGGACGTCCTCTCCCGGTTCGCCACCTCTTGCTGCGATAAAAACCAATGATAAAACAGCGTTAACTCCAGCAGAACGCGCAGAATTCGACGCAGATGCGCACCAGCATCCGCGAGTACTTGGGGCCCAGCGCCGGGTCGTCCAGGTTTGACGTGAAGTTGAGCAGGAACTCGGCGCATTTCGCTGTTTCAGAGATGCAAAAAAAAAACATTTTAGCGTCAATTGGCGTTAACGTATCGGCGATTTCGAGCACTTTACCTTTCTCCTCGGCGTAGTTGGACATACCGACGCCTCCGGAGCTGGCGCCCGCCCCGACGCCCCCGAAGGTCTGCGAGAACGACTGCGACGAAGCCATCGGAGCTGCTGGAGTGCAGCGCAGTTTTACTAATGCGTTCCCGCCAAAAAATATGTGAGACTTTACGCCAACCATAGGGTTTTACTTATTTTCTGGCGAATCGGAAGCTTGAAAGATTTCATCCAATCAACGAGTCATTTCTAAGTTGAAGCGGGTTTGGAACTGGTACTTGTGTTTGGTGTTGCATCACCTTACGTGTGTGGTTTTCGTTGGGGTCTGGTCGTTTCAAGGTTGTTGCTCGCCCGTGCAATGTCGATCACGCTTCGTTGTTCTTCTGTAGCTGCTGCCATTTCGCTTGCCCCCACTCTTCCTTTCGAAGGAGATTGAGCTCGATGCAGTCAAGATGCCTCTCAACTCAGCGAGCAAATCGTTCTTGTGATGCGGGTTGTCGTTGGGGTACACCATGCTTTCCTCTACGTCTGGTCGAGTGCTTGATCAACGTTACCGTCTGCGACCTCGTGTACGCGAGCGTGCCGATGTCACTCAAGTCCATGGCCCAGGCCGTGATTCTGAATTCGGTCTTCACCACCATGTTCTCCAAGTCGCTCCCGTCCGACAACCTGAGCGAGGACCACCTCGAGAACATGTTGTTCACAATGGGCACCGTCAGTGCGATCAACTTCGTCTTCTTTGTTATGGTCATGAAAGAGGATGAACATGGGCTTCTTGTCCTCTTCGCCGGTGCTTGACGCCATGGGCAATGAGGGTTCCGGTCTTCTGGATGAGAAGTTGTCTGTAAGTTCACGCCAGAATGTGGCAAGGTGGAAGATGAATAGCAGTTGAAGTGGAGTGCATTCAAATACATCGATCGATCGTGCTACGAGAACTCACAAAATGAAGTGCAGCCCTGGGAAAACCAGTCCGACTGAGGGCCATTAGTACGCGAGCGCTGCGTTGACGACGTTCTGTGCGTTGATGCGGCCGTAGCCGTACTGGTTGTTCGGGAAGGTCGTGTCGGAGGTTCCGCCGCACGTCAAGCCAGCTTTCGGCAAGGCCCGATCGGTCGAGCCCGACAGGATTGTCTTCATACTGTCGAAGCAGAAGCCAGGACGGGCACCCAGAGCCAAGGCGATCGTGCCAGCGACGTGAGGCGCAGCCATACTCGTCCCCGAAAGCGACAAGTAGTCCGAGTTGTTTCCATTCCAGGCAGAACGGATGCTCACGCCAGGGCCGGCAAAGTCAGGCTTCACGAGTCCATTCACAGAGGGGCCCAGACTGCTGAACGAGCCAAGCACGTCGCTAGTGTCAGAGGCTCCAACAGCGAAGACCTTATCCGAGTCGCCCGGGGACACCACCGAGCTGCAGCCATTGGCACCCGAGTTGCCGGCCGAGAAGACCGGAATGATGCGAGCGGCGGACCAAGCGTCAATGCTCGGCTGGAAGTACGTGAGGCCCTGGCCAACCCCCCAACTGTTGCTCACGATGTGCGGGGCCTTCGCAGGGTTGCAGTTGTTGCCGTTCGTATCCGTCGGGCACAACATGAACTGCGCGCAAGCCGTCAACAGAGACAGAGTGCATGAAGTGGCTCCACAGCCCTTGCAGGTCATCCACTTGGCACCGGGCGCGACCCCGACGCCCTTACCTCCGACGATCGTGGCCAACGTGTGCGTGCCGTGGCCGTTAGCATCGAAAGGGGTCGCAGTCTTCTGGCTGGGGTCGTACCAGCCGTACGCCCCCACCCAGTTGTTCGCCAGCGTCTCGTGTGTGTTGCGTACGCCGGTGTCGATAGTCCCGACGACGACACCCTGACCGGTGTTGCTTGTCCCCCACACATTCGTCGCTTTAATCTTTGTAACTCCCCAGCCAGCAGCAGCCGTGTTGCTGGTCGAGTCGGCCGCCGGCTCGGGAGGGTCCAAGCTGATGACGACGTCAAAGATGATCTCCTTCACGGACAGCAGGGCGAGAATTTGCTGGACGAGAGCCACGGGGCAATCCAGCACTTCGATCGTGTTGCTGATCCAATTGCTCTTGAATTGAATCCCCGCCGCCACAAGTAGCTGCGTCACCGGATTTTGACACTGCTGCGCGTGATCCTTGAGTGCAGTGACGATGGTCTGGATGTTCGCAACTCGCTGGGCCTCCGTCCAAATCGCGGTGCTGTTGTTGGCCACCGCATCGAGAATCGGCTTGGTATCCTCCTTCATGATGATGATGACCCGGCGAGAGTCATAGAGCAGGTTGCCCACGACTTTCACCAGCGAAGTTAGCAAAGTCGTCGCTGTCGAGGTCACCGTACCCAGTAGGTTGGTAAGCAACCCGGTCTGGGCGCCCGACACGGCCAACGTGAGTATGGCGGTGACCACCACGAAAGTTGCGAGTCCGAGACGCGTCATGATCTTCGTGCGATCGCGGGTGCGTTGCTTGGTCCTTGCGTTGGGTTGTGCAGCGAGGGGAGCTGGTTAGACACCTGGACGGTGAATTGAGGAATGATCTTGAGCAACTTGGGAGAATTCTGCTACGACAAGCAGCAGGGACGAAAGCGAGCAGACCACCCGATCCACAGGCTTCGGTTCAGGATGCGTCTCCGCTCTTGCTTGTTGTCACTGGTTTGGAGAGCTTCCAGGGAGTTGCTAACGGTGTTAAACGGCGGGTAATTTCCACGGGGCGTTCGTTGTCGGCTTGTGGCAAGTTTGTCAGAGCCCGTCGACAATCCCGGAATTCGTGCTGAAGACCCATCGAACCTAAGGTATGGCACCTCTGCTCCGTATGTCTTGGCAGTATGGAATTTTTTTTAAGCGCGTTGGGTTGTGAAAGAACTTGTGGTCGATAGTATGGATCGTACTTTGCTCTTGATAGCGATAGCTTTGCCTTGCCTAGTCGCGTGACCTGTAGCCGGAATGAGAAGCTAGCAACCAACTCAGCAGCAACTCCAGCCACAATGTTAAAGCACTGAAGACCACTTCATCTCACCGATAGCAGCGTACTGCAGTGAACACAACTTCCAGCTCGGCGCTTGGTTTCGGTGCGGCGCTTGGCCGTCTGGACCCAAAGACTGCGAAGTCAAGCTACACACGTCAGCTTGAATGCTGATGCTGCTCAGAAGATGGCAACGAGGAGAACTCCCCCATTACATTGCTCAATGAATTGGGGCTGTCGTCTTTGAAATGCCATGGGTAGGTTTCTTCCTTGGAAGTTTCTTCTTCTCCAGCACGTGGCGTCAGACTAGCCGGCCAATCCGTTGCCAAACACTGGATTAGTGATTTGATGTGTATGCGAAGCAGGTTGCCTCGTGCGGATCATCGAAGACGTTTCCTCCCTGCATAGTTTTCACCTATACGCGTTACAGACTACGCGATCGCTTCAACTCAAGCAATTGAAGTTCGCAGACGAACGTTTCGATTGTCTTGTGGCTCGTGTTCAGCCTCGTGGCCATCCGTCGCTCGCTGTCAAGTCCGAGATTGGAAAGGATATTTCGCAGTTGCTGAGCCCACTTTGCTCGTTCGCGACGCCACCTGATCGCGTCGCTTTCTCCTTGCTGCAGCCCTCTTTATCTTCACCATTTCTACCCAGTCCGTCTTCGACTCAAACTCTGGAAGCTTGGACTCAACCCGGGAGACTCGAATCAGTTTGCTGGCGCTCTACTGACCTCCGCGTCAGCAACCGGCGACGGTCGTCGCAGATACAAGCCACGTCCTCGTTTAGCACTACCAGACGTCGACTGTCTGCCAAGTGTTCTCTCTGCTCTCACGCTCCACGCTCCACGCAACCGCAAGAAACCGAAGACCGCTGGTCAAAATTCCACTCGCACCATCGCAACCCCCACCCTTGAGCCCTTCGTCGACCTAGACTTGACAAGTGCACGGCAACTTCCAACCAAAGGAAAAACAAACTAGCCCAACTAGCCCAACAAACGTGTGTAGTAGATACAGCAAGAGTGTCGAATTACGTTAAATAATAGGTGGCTCCATCACTGTGCTAATAATAATTGGTGCATGTCGAATGTTGCTCCTCCACGCTCAGGAAGCGGTTGAAAGTCGATAACCGCGGTAAACTATCCATACACCAAACGCATATAGGCTTCTGTAAGGAACGCCGACAGGAACCCCGGCACGAAATAAATAGTGAACGCGACTTGGCATACGCGCGTTGTACCGTGTGGGACATTATAATGTGACGCAATATCTGACAGTACGCGGTCCGAACCGTATGCTGAACCGTATTTTAATCGTTAGATACATTCGACCACCGAAAGGCAACTTGGTACTATACTGTTCAAGCAACCAACACCATTTACGCTCGCCTTCCACTCGCTTGCCCAACTGCCTGTTCTCTCCAGGTAGAGAACGATTTTCCCATCACACGGCGAGCCCAGAACTCCAGAGCTCTCTGCCGTGGGCGCATCGGCGACCGACGCGACTTCTTCGCCATTGCCAGCGCGCGAGTTTGCGTGCGGCGGCGACAGTTTTGAACGACGAGGTACCAGGCATGGAGCACGTGGGTCATCAAGACGCGAGATCGCTTGAGCTGCGCTTGCAAAGCCCTCGAGTCGCGGAATGTGCCACCATTCGCTCGACGCTTTTGGTCGAACGCCGTTCGGGTCTCCGAGCGATGCAAGTGCTGGACATAGTGCTCCCATCGTCTCTTCTGGCGACAGGCGACGGCGAACGTCTTCCAGTGCGTTAATGCGTTTCGTTTAGCTTCTGTGGCCGCTTTGTTCTGGTTGCGTACGAGCCACCACTCAACGCGCCATTGAGCCAGAGACCGCTGCAGCAGGTTCCGTGCTGTTTGTGCACAGATCTCTCGATGAGCCTGTTGCTGGATTGCGTAGCGTTGGAACCCTCGGGAGAAGCTTTTCCTCAGTAGTGTCAACTGTTGAGAGCGCTGCCATCGACGGGATACTCGCCACAACTTCCAGTGAGCCCAACATGCTTGTATCCACCTGATTAACTCGCTCTGCTCCCGACGCAATGCCATCATGCGACTTGTGCCCAATAGAGCCCACGCTGCGAAGAGCCTCTGTCGTGTTCGATGCTCCTGCATACGGTACATGCTGGCAGCGACAGCATACTGACCACGTCGACCATCCACGAAGCGTTTCCAGCTCATGAAGACGTCTCCTAAACGGATCCGCATCATGGTATGGCTCCACATGGCCAGAGCGACTTGACGCCGTTTTGTGACGCGTAAAAGAGCATTCCATGAGCGTGTAAGAAGCACCGAAGAGTGAAATTCTGCAGCTTTCAACAGTTTCTGCTTCTCCACCAAGCCATCTTGCCATACACGAAATGCACGTCGTCCAACTCCATTCCAAGCGAGGCGTTCTCCAAGAGATCGACAGCGTCGAGCGTGTCTTACAGCTACAAACCAGTTGGACAAAACTCTCTGCAGCACGACAGCTTCGTGCCAAGCTTCAGCATCAAGGCGCTGGTGTCGACTCGCTATCGAATGCGCGGCAGCAACGTGCAACAAGTGGACTGCCTTTTGCTTCGCACGACGTCGAAAATACACATCAGCCTCGTGTCGTCGCCGCCTCGCCGTGAAATGCCGATGCCAGCGCCCCCATGAACCCACAAGACGACGGCGCCGGTCGTACGCGATGGCAGCCCGCTTGTGACCTATGGTTAGCCCAAACAGCAATCGCAAATAGTGAGCTTGCAGTTTCTTGCGGCAGAATTCAGAGGCAAGCCTCACTGCACTCAAACGTAGCTGGTTTTGTCTCCAACGTGATAGCGCATAGCTCAGCGTGTGTTGCCTTGCTAGCAATGCCAATATGTAGGCACCCAACTTGTATCTGCGAGTTTTGCGAAGCCACACAGTGACAAGCGAATACCTCCTCAAACGTTGTTCACGCAACTTTTGTGCCTCGTGTGCTTTTGCACGCAGGTCCTGAGACTGCAGAGCTAGCAACTCCCAGCGCTGCCTACGCCAGCGAAGTTGAATTAAACGACGCAACTCCACTAACTGGCGCTGTCGGTGTTGTACATCGATCGCCACTTTCCACGCATTAAAATACTTGCTGTAAAGTGCTCTGTGCTGAGCATATACCATCTCTCTCCAATGAACGAGGCAGCGTTGTACCTGTCTTCGCCGCCGTTGTTCCTTCACAACAGCGATTCTTCTACCCAGCTCTCGCCTGCTCCAGTATGCCCATTTTGCCCAGTGCTGCACCATCTTGCTCGCTAAGTGGCTGACGGTCGTAGCATTGAGAGATTTTTCCACGCAGGCAACTTGATGGGCTGCTTTCCAACCCCACACTGCCCTTTTCAGCAGTCCACGTTGATAAAACGCTGCACTTTTAGCTGTCAACATTGTAAACTCACGTGAAGACCTTGTTTGAGCACGCCATGCGCTAATAGCACGACATAGTTCACGCACTTCGCGTGTATCTGCAATGCGTTCAATCATTAGTCGCTGCTGTTCCTGCTGGTTAACTGCAAGAACAAATGCCATCCAGTATTTTCGTACTTGCTTGGCTTGCTGCTTTGCTGTGAACTTCCGCACAGCGACAGAACGTTGGTACGTTCGTCGCCACGGATACCATACAGCGGTACGCAGAATCAAACGCTCGTGATTTTCTTTCAAAACCTCGGCACGCAGCCGCAGCACTCGATCTCGATGAGAGTGATGAAGCCATATCCACGCAGCTCGGTGCATCTTCCACTTCTGTAATGAACATTCTCGTTCTTTATCACATCGCGCATTTAACACAAGGTGCACGAAAGCGTTCCGACGCTGTTGAGCATAAAGCACAACGACAAGTGCTCGTTTTTGCTTTAGTGCACGTTGAGCATGCGTACTCCACACGTTTAGAACTTCTCGAAGCTTACGACGGCGCTGACGTCGAGTGGTAAGCTGCAAAATATGACGGACACGCCTAGTGTCTTCGTGATTCTCCCTCCAAGTGTCATACGCGTTTCCTAAAATTCTCCGTTCGCTCCACCGAGCAGCAAATTGCCATCGCCTCTGGTGTTCAACGTACTCAACCCACAGCGTAAACCAACGCCCCGTCAAATCCACAATTCTTCGCTCAATGAAATGCTTAACCTCGACATTAATCATCCGTTGCGTCTCGATCGCTGCCTTCAGCCATCTCCAGTACCGCTGAAGCAGAAGCGTCGCTGCTTTCTGGTTATTCCTTCTAAACCTTGCACGTTGACTTACTCCAAGCACCCACGAACAAAAAGCTTCATAGCTCAATCCCCGCCGTCTCTTTGCGCAGAACGCTCTCAATTGGAGCGCACGACAATGTGCTCTCGTCCATCTTCTCCACATCTCCGCCTTGTCCGTAACTTTCGCCTGCTTCTCCACGAAAATTGCCGCTTTTCTCAATTTGAGTTGGTAAAACCATCTTCGTCTCCACGCAGTGAAAACTAACTCTGCAAGTCGCTGCTGTCGTCGCTTTCGAGCTCGAATGTGTAGCCTCGTTACGACTGCTGCTGCGTGCGCTGTACGACGCCATATCTCCACAAATTTTTGCAGCAGCATTTGTCTCTCACTTGCAGTCAATTGCTGCGTTTGTTCATCAGTGAAAATACCTCTAACAGGTCGCAAAGGACTCGAAACTCGCTGCGTAGCGTCGGACGTTGCCTTTTGGACAGCCGGGCGATCTACAGACGCCAGTAGCGCCGTGACTCCGGCCCATTTTGGCATTGAAGTCTTCGGGGAAGTTTCGACCACTCTCCGCTCATTGCTCGGCCGTCGTTGGGCTTCAAACGCAGCATCGATGTCCTCTCGTAGTCGCCTCAACGCCTCTGTCGCCATGCTGCTTGGAGTGTACGCTCGCGACGCTTCAACTACATTCCCGCGTGCCACCGATACAAAACCATGATCTTTGTTTTTTTTGCATCATGTTGTAGGTCGAACCAACGAACTAACCGGCTCCAGCATATGGATACCGTAGACAACAAAATATGGACAGCAAAATACTATATTTTGTTGCTTACATATTATGTGGCGTGACAACCCCGCAATTGCTCGTGGGTAGTAGTGGGAATTTCGAACCGTTGGTACTAATACTAATTCTGATACGTGAGTTAGTCCAAGCTCTACTAATAATAAGCGACAAAAGCCTGAGTCTAAGGGTGGGTGGTTTTAGTTGAGATTTTGCCGGATCTTGCCGGATTTGGGCTTTTTGATTAATCAGCGGTGCAGAATGGGCCTGCCGTCCGGCAGCGTCCGGTAGTGGACCTCCTGCAAAAAAAGTGGGACGTCCGAAGTCCTGCAGTCTGCATATCACCCCGCAGGCAGGCCCGCACAAGGGCTGATTGCAGGATCTCACTCTGACCCTAAGACATGGCTTTGTTGGGAAAACGACCCACATACAAATCTAAGTGAATAAAAAGTAGGAACTCTTCATAATCGATTGCTTCGGATCCTATAATAAAAGCAAGAGAAGGTGAATTCTGCGGTACATCTATCAACAATCCTCTCCAAGCCGATCATTTTGAAAAGTTAGGCACAAATAGACAAAAGGAACGCTCTCTCATTGATTTTCGCTTTTCCTTAATTAACGGATCCTCTTATTGGAGTACTTTACATTTAGTTGTGGTGGGTAGCAACGAAGTAATTGCATTATTTCTTCATCTATTGCCCACCCTGAGGTTTAGTACTGAAGTTGGCCCGGCCCTGGGCTCGATGTACTACTCAGTCGGAACGCAATATTTATGACCGGCCGGCCAAGTCCTGCAATCCGGCAAAATCTCAACTAAAACCACCAACCGTAAGCATAATAGTACTACTAAGCAGGCCTGCAGTGATTTCCGGCAGTCAACCATTCCAGCAACGCACCGCAGCTCGACGAAACGAGGAAGAAGAGCTCATTCTCCAATACCCAAGCTCGACATGACATCGTTGCATTCTTCTTCGCCCCGCTGGAGCCGGGGCTCTACCGCTGCAACATCTGCGAGCAGCCGCGGAAGCAAGCTAATCACATAGGCTACACCAACCTGATGTCTCATCTGCAATCCGTCCACCCTACGCACGGCGAATAATACGCCGAGTTTCAAGCCCGGAACCTTACCACCTTGGAGGTGTTTGGCTTCGTTGATGAGGTCACAAGCCACACGTACGACTGGCTCCGCTGGATCGTGGAGCGCAACTTGCCTCTGAGCGAGGTGGAGAACCCGCTGACACACCAGCTCGTCAGGATGCGGCCAACCTCCGTCTCAACGCTGAAGACCTACATGGAGCGGGTGGCAGCCCGCGTCGGCATCATCATCGCGGAGGAGATGGTCGCCTGCTTCGGCGTTATGTCGGACGGCTGGAGCTCCGGTACTCGCCACTTCGTTGCGGTGTTCGTGGTGTACCACGGCCCAAACTGACTCATTGAGCGCCTGATCGGTCTGGCACCAGCAGAGGATGGGCAGACGGCTGACGCGCAAATTGAGCTCATAGAGGCGGTCCTGGAAGTCTACGGCAAGACCATAATGATGATCAAGTTCGTCGTCGGTAATAATTGTACAACGAACAAAACCATCACCACGAAGCTGAGCGTACCCTTGGTGGGGTGCACCAGCCAGCGCTTCGATTTGGTGACGGTCAAGTAGTTGTCCGACTCTGATGATCTAGTATCTCAGATTCGGCACCTGATGACGAACTTGCGACTTCCCAACAACATCGCTCAGCTTGCGCTCCACACACCTCTCCTTGCGGAGAGATCAAACGTGACGCGCTGATCCTCCGTGTGGAAGATGGTGGACAAGTACGTCCCCATCCGAGATGCGGCAAAGCACATGGCTGCGGTAGAGGACATACTGCCTACTGGAAATGCCTATCTGCACATAGTGGCTCTGTACGCGAAGCTGGAGAAGCTTAAATGCGTTCGTGAGAAGTTGCAGCACCACGAAACGAACCCTTGGGGATGTCCGGGCTCTAGTCGATGCATGTGTCAAGAAGGGGTGTGTACCTCGCAGCAGATGCAGCCATCGTGCACTCGCCGGTCTTCGAGAGCGCGGTGATCAAGATCACGAGCTCGCTCCCTCTCTCGACCGCTGAACTGGCGGTACTTGGGCCATTTCGCAGGTCGCCCACAGCAGAGGCACATGAGTTTGCATCAGCGGCAGATTTCGCAACGGAGGTGCTGCGCCAATCCAAAAAGCCTCACAGAGCTCAACGGACAATGGTGGACTATGTGCCACTGCTCGATGCAGTTCTCCCGACGAGTACCAGGTGCGAGCGCCTGTTCTTGGAGTGTAAGTATGTGCTTGAGCCGCATCGTGCTGCGATGCACCCTGCAACATTTGAGAGACTCATGTTCCTGAAAGCTAACCGCGATCTGTGGAACGCGTCTACACTTGCTCCATAATGGCTCACAATACAGTGAATACTGCGGTATTACGGATTATTGTTTGTCTTGATATTTCTTTATGCATTGTTGGCTTGAGAGCATCCTGCATATGCGGAGTATTTATTTTTCGGCCCCCTGCTACTAAGATTCCTACTAATCCTGCACCTCGCCTACTCTCCTCCATTCGCTGAATCTCAGCACGATTGTGTAGCAGTACAAGTTGATACTGAGTGCGTTCGTTATCTGTACGTGTCCG